>RXID01011449.1:0-14962 GCA_005019695.1 Trichopus zeylanicus subsp. travancoricus
CGGCTACAAGAAATGCCGCAAGATCCGGACACTGCAAATCTGAAAAAGGCCAAGGAAAAGAAGAGAGATACTCTTACACCTGCTACGACAAATCAAGAACCAGGAGGACCGAGAAAGGTCACAGAATCCGACATTCCAGAAGGGATTATGTTTAGCCCCCTTCCAGATAAAGGAGGCATCCATGCCTTTGGCAAGAAGGAGGAATGGGATACCCTAGGGGAACCCAGTGGTAAGTTTGATTATTATGTCCAATACTCACCAGACCCATCATTCTACTTGCCCTTTCCCAAGGCCAGCGAAGCTACTGGCTGGAACGATGATGAAGGATCGGCTGAAGGAAAGAAACCTGCCAACTCCTCTATAAACAATGAAGCAAATGCCCCGCAGGACGATACAGCAACAGAAGCTGAAAGACTCCGTCTGGAGAAAGTCAGCCACGGAGAGGTCAAAGAGGGATATCAACCTCAGGAACCATTGCCTGCCAAAAGCACCAATCCCCCAAGCAAACCTTCACAAACTAAAGTCCGTCAAGACAAGGAGGCATATCACCTTCGACCACAAGAAGAGAGGGATAAATGCCAGGGGAAGAAGCAGAGGAAAAAGAAAGTGCTGCATTGCTTCAACTTAAATGAAGAAACCTACAATCTGGCTGATGAGGTAATGCTTTTCCCTAACACAAAGAATGAAAAACCTTATGTCATGATTATCAAGAAGATTTTCCAAGACAAGGATGGAAAAATATGCTTTACTGGGCAATGGTTATATCGCCCGGAAGAAGCACGTCTGATTGATGGGAGTACAAGGAGATTCAGGGATACTAGGGAACTCTTTTATAGTTTCCACACTGATATAATCCCTATAGAATCTATAATGCACAAATGTGTAGTTCATTACATCCCACGAAACAAGCAGCTGCCACTCCGCACAAAGCATCCCGGATTCATTGTGCAGGAAATTTATGACCACACTCAGAAGATTCTAAAGGACCTAGTGACCAATGACTATGACATGAAAAAGCAATGTGAAATTGGGCTCCGGATCGAAAGCACAACAGCACTGCTGGACAAACACCCAGAAGCCTTCACCAATCCAGAAGCCTTCACCAGTCCAGAGGCCTTCACCAATCCGGCTAGCAGCTTGCAGAGCACTCACAACACTAAGGCGAGTCATCTACACTCTAACGCAGCAGCAAGCGGAACGATCAGCAGCACAGGAGAAGAAAACCGCCCAAGGAGTACATATTGCATGCACCAAACAATGCAAAAGGTGAAAACCCATTGCCCCAAATGCAAGTTTATACAGGAGCAACGGTATTATACTGCATGGTGTGAGGGAGAAATTGAGCGACTGATGAAAGAAGTCGAAGGGAGAGCACAGGAGTTAGAAGCAGACCTGCACAAACACTATAATGAAAAGGAAGAAAAATCGGTAGCAGGACCAGCGGAAGAACAAGAACATACCAATGTTCTATTCCAAGCAAGTGCAATAGACAGAGTAACCCAGCTCAACTCAGAACCAAGAATGGTAAACAACATGCTCTACAGTATGCTTATTGTACTTGAAATACCAAATCTTCAAAGGTTCCAAGTACAAGCAATACTAGACACAGGAGCTACCACGTGCTGTATTGATGAAGCATCGGTACCACCTGAAGCACTGGCGCCAACTAATTGCATCATACAAGTCAACGGCGTCAACTCTCAACAAATGACAAACAGGAGACTCAAGCAGGGAAAGATGTACATCGGCGATAGTAGCTTCCAAATCCCCTGCACGTACAATTTCCAAATGAAGCCAGGGAATGGAATCCAATTCATTATTGGATGCAACTTCCTGCGAACTATGCATGGGGGAGTACGTATACAAGGTAATGCGGTTACCTTTCATACTACCCCTGTGCAAGCGGAGAAGGCCACCGCTGTGGACAATCTGGAGGAGGCCCTCGTACCAGCAGATGGCACCCCACTGTCCACCGCCACTAACCCGTCGCCGGCGTAGCGTGGTGGGAAGTATAGCTACCACTGACCCGTAGCAGGCGGAGCGTGGTGGGAAGTATAGTAGCTAATACAGGAAAGTAGAATCCTGTTGTACAGTACAGTAGCAGCTAGAGCTACGAAATAAGAAGTCAAAGCCTAGCAAGAGGACGAGCCTAGCCAAAGGACAAGCTACCAGCCTATGACAGCGACGTCTTTTGGCGTCTTTTGTAAAGGCTACGCCTTAGGACAAGAGGGCTACGCCTAGGACAATACTTCCCTTGGAGTCTTATGTAAAGGCTATAGGCCTACTCTAGTATAGGCTACTATTATGCTGATGTAAGCGCTTAGCTCATACCACCAACTGATGTGAGCGCTTACATCACCGTGCCCTCTATATAAGGGGCACGCCTCCATTGTAAATGATCATGTTAGAACATCCAAGTATCCAAGTATTGTAAGCATCGTGTGAATTTAGCAATAAGAATCCGAGAGTTTCTCCATATCTTCTCCTTATTTCTTGTTGCTACTTTCTTTCTTGAAAAGTGCTTCCGAGACCTCGAACACTTCGGCGAGCATCGCCGGCGTTAGGAAGGTCGATTTCAGGGCACGGTGATGTAAGCGCTCACATCAGCTGGTGGTATGAGCTAAGCGCTTACATCAGCATAATAGTTACCTATACTAGAGTAGGCCTATAGCCTTTACATAAGACTCCAAGGGAAGTCTTGTCCTACGCATAGCCTTTATATCCTAAGGCATAGCCTTTACAGAAGACTCCAAAAGATATCATATCCTAAGGCGTAGCCTTTATATCCTAAGGCATAGCCTTTACAGAAGACTCCAAAAGACGTCGCTGTCATAGGCTGGTAGCTCATCCTTTGGCTAGGCTCGTCCTCTTGCTAGGCTTTGACTTCTTATTTCGTAGCTCTAGCTACTATGTACTGTACAACAAGATTCTACTTTCCTGTATTAGCTACTATACTTCCGGAAGTATACCTACCATTGTCCCGTAGCAGGCGGAGCGTGGTGGGAAGTATAGTAGCTAATACAGGAAAGTAGAATCTTGTTGTACAGTACATAGCAGCTAGAGCTACGAAATAAGAAGTCAAAGCTTAGCAAGAGGACGAGCTACCAGCCTATGACAGCGACGTATTTTGGAGTCTTCTGTAAAGGCTATGCCTTAGGATATAAAGGCTACGCCTTAGGATAAGATATCTTTTGGAGTCTTCTGTCAAGGCTACGCCTTAGGATACAAAGGCTACGCCTAGGACAAGACTTCCCTTGGAGTCTTATGTAAAGGCTATAGGCCTACTCTAGTATAGGTAACTATTATGCTGCTGTAAGCGCTTAGCTCATACCACCAGCTGATGTGAGCGCTTACATCACCGTGCCCTCTATATAAGGGGCAGGCCTCCATTGTAATTGATCATCCAAGTATCTTAGAAATCGAAAAAGAATCCAAGTAAATCGAAGTATTGTGTGAAATAGCAAGAAGAATCCGAGAGTTTCTCCATATCTTCTCCTTATTTCTTGTTGCTACTTTCGTTCTTGAAAAGAGCTTCCGAGACCTTGAACGATTCGGCGAGCATCGCCGGCGTTAGGAAGGTCTCGGAAGCTCTTTTCAAGAATGAAAGTAGCAACAAGAAATAAGGTGAAGATATGGAGAAAATCTCAGATTCTTATTGCTATTTCACACAATACTTCGATTTACTTGGATTCTTTTTCGATTTCTAAGATACTTGGATGTTTTTCGATTTCTAAGATGATCATTTACAATGGAGGCGTGCCCCTTATATAGAGGGCACGGTGATGTAAGCACTCACATCAGCTGGTGGTATGAGCTAAGCGCTTACATCAGCATAATAGTAGCCTATACTAGAGTAGGCCTATAGCCTTTACATAAGACTCCAAGGGAAGTCTTGTCCTAGGTGTAGCCCTCTTATCCTAAGGCGTAGCCTTTACAAAAGACTCCAAAACAGATCTTATCCTAAGGCGTAGCCTTTATATCCTAAGGCATAGCCTTTACAGAAGACTCCAAAAGACGTCGCTGTCATAGGCTGGTAGCTCATCCTTTGGCTAGGCTCGTCCTCGTGCTAGGTTTTGACTTCGTATTTCGTAGCTCTAGCTACTACTGTACTGTACAACAGGATTCTACTTTCCTGTATTAGCTACTATACTTCCTAGCTACTACTGTACTGTACAAAAGGATTCTACTTTCCTGTATTAGCTACTATACTTCCCACCACGCTCCGCCTGCTATGGGACAATGGTAGGTATTGCCTGCGTCTGCTTGACTCGCGCTTTCTTGTTCATGAACCATTTGTGGATGTTGGCTTCAGAGATTGGTCCATGTAGTCGTAGCGCCCAAGTCAGGTCTTGTGTTTGCTTCTTTCTTGGGGGCCTGTCGCTTTGACGGAAAAGGCTGTTGAGTATCCGCAGTTGCGTTGGTGTCGGTGCCCACCGTCGTCCGGCTGTGGGTTCTGTGTTGCATGCCTTTGGCCATCTGACTTGCATGGAGCCTGTCAGGTGCTCCCTTGTTTTCTTGATAAGCAGCTTGATTTCAGATTGCTGCTCCTTGTCATAGTCTGCACATGCTATGTCCTTGAGAATTCTGTTGGTGTGGTCGTAGAGCTCTTGTATGATGAATCCCGGGTATTCTGTACGCCTTGGTACTTGCTCACCCTGCGGGATGTAGTGAACCACACAATTGTGCATGACGCTTTCTACAGGGACTACCTCAGTATGGAAACTATAGAAAAGTTTCCTTGTATCCCTGGATTCTCTTGGACTCCCATCTTCTGCAAGTGCTTCCTTTGGGCGGTACAACCATTGTCCTATGAGGGACACCTGTCCTCCTTTGTCTTGGAAAATCCCCTTGATAATAATTACATAGGGATGTTCGTATATCGATTCAGGTGCTAGTAGTACCTCGTCATGAAGATGGTAGGTTTCTCCATCTAGCCTGAATGCGAGGTGGTGTAGTTTCTCCTCTGGGCCCCTTCCGGAGGTTAGAACCGCCTTTCCTACGGGCTTTGCTGGGTACTCCTCTTGTGCCAGGGGAGAAGTACTTGTTGTTGGGGTAATGGAACTTGGCCCGTTGTTATGCCTAGTGCACCCTTCCTTTTGCGGTTGGTATTCTTCTTCGAGTTCCTGTAGAACATATATGACTTCATTTTGTATGAGTGGGCGGAGGGAGTTGTGGAGGTTCTGAGGATCCTCCCCTTCTGAGATGCTGTATATTGCATCACTCTGGTCCTCTCCTTCCTGCACAGATATTAAGTCATAATTATCTGGAACATCTAGTTGCTCGAAGATGGCAACCCGTTTTACGTTCTTTCTGTCATTAGGGCATTCTCTGGCGAAATGCCCCATGTCTCCGCAGAGTTAGCACTTGCAGCGTCTGTTGCGCACAAGGTGCTTCCTTCTCTCAATGCGCACGTGGGTGTCGTGCGGCTTTCCTTTGTATGTCTTCGCCTTTCTGACCCCGTACTTCTTTTCTGTGGTGTAGTAGCCTGGGATCGGGATCTTGCTGCAGAAGAAAAGATCCTTTAGGGATCTTTTGAATGCGGCGTCTTTTCATTCCACCTCCAGGTATTTGTAGGCGAATAGTATCCTGGGTATCACCTCGATGTTTACTCCAGGATACCTCTAATCGAAGGCCGCCTTCATTCTTCGGCCAATGTCTCCCGGCATTTTTAACCAGAACTTCTCGGATAGCTTCGTGCCTATAAACAACCTTCCAGTTTTGGTAGCTAACCTGAGGTAGTCATTCATGTATAAAAGGATATCTTTCATGTTTGTACGTGAAAGTCTTTCCAAGTCTCGGTATGCCGTGTCTTGAGCCAAGGTTGAACCTTGGGCTGGATCCTCCAATGAGAAGACCCTTCTCATCTGGGAAAGGATGTTTTGAGTGCCATCCCTTCCTCCTCCAGCTGCAATAATGGCTTGGTATTCTGCGCCATATAGCATACGCCATTGCACCCATGCAAGCCTGGCTGTTTCCCCTAGGAGGTTTTCCATGTATTCAATCTTGTCTCGCGCATCAGTGAATCCTTGCGCGGCAACATGGTTCCTCGTGATGGTTTCCCATCTTGCAAATGTTTCCTCAAATAGCCCGAGCTGTTCGGGTATTATCAAGAGGGCTCCTTCGTTCTGCTGTGCGGACGGTAGGGTCCACCGTTCATTGTTGAAGCCTCTTTGGAAACTTCCTTGGTTCCGCTGCCCAGACTCCGTTGTTATTCTGGATATTGCTGGAGTCGTGTTGGCCGCTGGTGGGTAACCTGGGGGTCCTGGTTCCATTGAAGCATCTGTGGGGGGCATGTACGGCCCGCTCGGAGATGTTGCCGAGGTTAGTGTACTTGTGTACAACCTCTCAGATAGCCTTTGGGCTAGTTTTCGCAGGGCAGGGTACTCCATCTCCGGTACTTCCTCTTCGATGCCTGCTGCAATAACATTAGCACTATGAGGGGGACAAGTGTTACCTTCTTCCTCATGCTTTTCAGAAGGTATGCTGGCTGGTTCCTCCTCATCATCTTCGTCTCCCCATCCAGTTGGTTCGGGGGGGCCATAGTAGAATGACTCCGGGGGAGTGTATTTGACATAGTAGTCGTACTTCCCACTAGGCTCCCCTAGTGTGTCCCAGACTTCATCTGGTTGTTGGGAAAGCACGTCCCTTCTGCCTTCAGGAGGATCTTCATCCTCGTCGGGATATACATCCCACTTTGGGGCTCTGATTGGGTATTCCATCTCTCCTTCTCCTTCAGGGAACCCCTCTTTGCAGAGCTGATGAAAGTAACTTTCGTCGTCACTTTCCTCTTCAGCTTCTTCATCTTCCTTTAGCAGGATAGCCAGTATATGAGGAGTCCTGAGCTCCTCTTCATCATTGAATGCCTCCTCATCTCTTGGGAGGTAGCAGGATCTTCTTGGCATTTCTGCCGGCTTGTAGCTTCCGAACCGCAGAGAGATGCTCCCATCAAGGAGGCTCCTGCTCATGACCTCCTCAGGTTGAGTTGGTGCGGAGAGCTTCGTTGGCCGGACAGTCCAGCTGCGCCCTTGCAGCGCCTCTGCTGAGTACCTACGTCCTGGGAGGGCGTGTACTCCGTGGCTTGCTAGGTAGTCGACGACTCCTTGAATTTCGTAGGCAAAGCCTACGTTTGGGGTATTCGAGAGCCTTCCTACCATGCCTCTAGTGATTAATAAATTGGACTCACCACTTTGCCAGTTCTCGTATCCCTTAGTTAGGATAGAGACTTGTACGTGCTTGTAGAAGTCCTTGACAGTCATCATGACGTTTGGTATAACGTATACCAGTTGACTGCCTTTTGCTAGGTCCACCTCCATCGTGGCCAGTAGTGCTTTGTTTCCTTCCCACCGGTTGTCGCGGAAGACGACCAGAGCCATGGTACCAACCTCCTGTCGGTGTAGGATCTGGAGTCGAAGTTGCAGCACACCGAGGTGTATGTACTGCATCCCGCTTTGCCGTAGTTGATGGTAGCTTTCCTCCTGTATGAATGGGAGGTCTACCTGGTCATTGTCGACACAGAGGATTGCCTCCTCCGATCTATGTGTGTACACCCGATGGTGCACGTCGTCCTTCCGGGAGTGGAACAGAACCTCCGCTGGGACTATGGCAGCTCTCTCCTGCATTGATAGTTTTAATTGTACCTGAGGATCGATCTGCTGCTCTAGTGTGTCTTGCGGGGTGTTTCTCCCCATCAGGAGTCTACCCATTCTCCTGGTTGTTTGTTGAACCGTATGAAGGTGCCTGTGGCTCCTCCGTTATCCCCGAATCTAATCTTCACACATCGGAGATGGTGTTGGGATAGGTAGCCTTTTGTAAACCAACTGGGTGTTGGTTCCGGGGGCCATCGCCACCAAGCTTTTGCACTTCCTCAGCTAGTATCTGGTAAGGATCCCGAAAGACCCATAGTTTGCCTCGAGCCTCCTGAGGCCTTCGTGTGTGCCTCTCGTGCTGTTGGAGAAGCTTGTCCAGCCGTTCAAGGCTGTCGCCTGGTTCTCTTTACTGGGGTTATTGCCTGAACGCCTCAAGTACTAGTCCTCGGGCCTCTTGTTTTGAAAGGGGCCTGTTGTCTAGGACTGCAGTTGTTAAAGTCTACAGAGAAATCTCGAGCCTCGAGATCTCTTGTGTGCAAGCTTGATGCAGTTCAAAGAGTTGTTTTAAATTCTTTAAGTTAACTCTTGATGCAATATAGGTTTTGTCGTAAATAACAGACAAATTGTGAGCTAGTTGGTTGGTGGAAACTTTTGTTACTAAAGCAAGGTCAAGATACCCAAGGCTAGAGGTTCGGGAATGTTCATACCCTTCCTGAATGGATTTTTCCCATGCTTCAGACATATGGGCTAAAAGTTCACAGTTACCATAATTTTCCCAAGGATAAATTCCAGTATTAGGTTAAACATGGCAATTCCTTACTAGATTAAAGCAATGCTTCAGGATCATACAGGTGTGCCCATAGGCTTACTCACGGCCACTCGCCTTCACTGCCAAGTTAGGACCTGTCCTTTTTCCTTACACAAAGCTCTTCACCCAGCCAGTAAAAACCATGCTTAATTCTAATCCACAAATTACCACAAAGGAAAAGATAGCACTTATGAAATCTTAACACAAAATCTGAACACAGTAGTGTAAATCAGGATTTGGGTAATTACGACCCTTACCTCGCACTCTTGGCACCTTGACCTCTTGGGGGTTCTACTCTGCCATATCTTTAGCTAGGTCTGATACCATGAAATCGACCTTCCTAACGCCGGCGATGCTCGTCGAAGTTTTTGAGGTCTCGGAAGCTCTTTTCAAGAACGAAAGTAGCAACAAGAAATACGGAGAAGATATGGAGAAACTCTCGGATTCTTATTGCTAAATTCACACGATGCTTACAATATTTGGATACTTGGATGTTTTTCGATTTCTAAGATGATCATTTACAATGGAGGCGTGCCCCTTATATAGAGGGCACGATGATGTAAGCGCTCACATCAGCTGGTGGTATGAGCTAAGCGCTTACATCAGCATAATAGTTACCTATACTAGAGTAGGCCTATAGCCTTTACATAAGACTCCAAGGGAAGTCTTGTCCTAGGCATAGCCCTCTTATCCTAAGGCGTAGCCTTTACAAAAGACTCCAAAAGAGATCTTATCCTAAGGCGTAGCCTTTATATCCTAAGGCATAGCCTTTTCAGAAGACCCCAAAAGACGTCGCTGTCATAGGCTGGTAGCTCATCCTTTGGCTAGGCTCGTCCTCGTGCTAGGCTTTGACTACTTATTTCGTAGCTCTAGCTACTACTGTACTGTATAACAGGATTCTACTTTCCTGTATTAGCTACTAAACTTCCTAGCTACTACTTTACTGTACAACATGATTCTACTTTCCTGTATTAGTTACTATACTTCCAGGAAGTATAGTAGCTAATACAGGAAAGTAGGATCCTGTTGTACAGTACGTAGTAGCTATAGCTACTATAATAAGAAGTCAAAGCCTAGCAAGAGGACGAGCCTAGCGAAAGGACGAGCTACCAGCCTATGACAGCGACGTCTTTTGGAGTCTTCTGTAAAGGCTATGCCTTAGGATATAAAGGCTACGCCTTAGGATAAGCTATCTTTTGGAGTCTTCTGTAAAGGCTACGCCTTAGGATATAAAGGCTACACCTTGGACAAGACTTCCCTTGGAGTCTTATGTAAAGGCTATAGGCCTACTCTAGTATAGGTAACTATTATGCTGATGTAAGCGCTTAGCTCATACCACCAGCTTATGTGAGCGCTTACATCATCGTGCCCTCTATATAAGGGGCACGCCTCCATTGTAAATGATCATCCAGGAAAATAAGAAAATCAGAGAGGATTTAGCAATAAGAATCCGAGAGATTCTCCATATCTTCTCCTTATTTCTTGTAGCTATTTTTGTTCTTGAAAAGAGCTTCCGAGACCTTGAACACTTCGGCGAGCATCTCCGGCGTTAGGAAGGTCGATTTCATGGTATCAGGGCTAGCTAAAGATATGGCAGAGTCGAACCCCCAGGAGGTCAAGGTGCCAAGAGTGCGAGGTAAGGGTCGTAATTACCCAAATCCTGATTTACACTACTGTGTTCAGATTTTGTGTTAAGATTTCATAAGTGCTATCTTTTCCTTTGTGGGATGTTACGGATTAGAATTAAGCATGGTTTTTACTGACTGGGTGAAGAGCTTTGTGTAAGGAAAAAGGACAGGTCCTAACTTGGCAGTGAAGGCGAGTGGCCGTGAGTAAGCCCAAGGGCACACCTGTATGATCCTGAAGCATTGCTTTAATCTAGTAAGGAATTGCCATGTTTAACCTAATACTGAAATTTATCCTTGGGAAATTGTGGTAACTGTGAACTTTTTAGCCCATATGTCTGAAGCATGGGAAAAATCCATTCAGGAGGGGTATGAACGTTCCCGAACCTCTAGCCTTGAGTATCTTGACCTTGCTTTAGTAACAAAAGTTTCCACCAACCAACTAGCTCACAATTTGTCTGTTATTTACGACAAAACCTGTATTGCATCAAGAGTTAACTTAAAGAATTTAAAACAACTCTTTGAACTGCATCAAGCTTGCACACAAGAGATCTCGAGGCTCGAGATTTCTCTGAGGACTTTAACAACTGCAGTCCTAGACAGCAGGCCCCTTTCAAAACAGGAGGCCCGAGAACTAGTACTTGAGGCATTCAGGCAACAACCCCAGCAAAGAGAACCAGGTGACAGCCTTGAACGGCTGGACGAGCTTCTCCAACAGCACGAGAGGCGCATGCGAAGGCCTCAGGAGGCACGAGGCAAACTAAGGGTCTTTCGAGATCCTTATCAGATACTTGCTGAGGAAGTGCAAAAGCTTGAAGGCTGATGGCTTACTACCTGCCTACCCCACGGGACGACTACTACAATTGGTGTGATCAGGCCCAGCAAAGCTACCAACAAGCTTATGAGTATGAAGCTCCGGAGGAGGGGTACTTCACAAGAGGAGACAATTACCCTCTTACCTCTTCTTATTACAGGCCTTCTTATAACACCAACTATGTAGAGATCCCTTTTAATGTGCAGTATCTACAAAAACTTCAAGAAGCACAACGCAAAGAGACCGAAACCATCAACCGGCAGAAAGCCATTCTTGATAATGGCTGTAGCTCTACATCCTCTGACAAGTACAACGCCGACGCCAACTCCAACCTGTCAGATTCATCAACTGACCCACCTAAGCAGGAGGGAGCAGTTTATGTTCTGGGAGAACTAGAAGGAGGGAATCGCCCTCAGGTAACGCTGCCTAACTTCCTAGGAAAATGCCCTCATTCTTGGCAGCATAACAACTTCATGCAGCCACAAGATGAAAAGTGCGTGTGCTGCAAGATCCAGACAATGCAGCAGGCAAGGATTCATTGCCCCAAATGCAAGGTTACTGCCTGTAACCTATGTGGACCCTATTACTTTAAAACAGCGGTCCCAGTTACACCAGCTCCACCAGAACCATTCCCTAACCAGAGGCTGATGCAAGAAAGGAGTGAAGGGGAAATTGAACGGCTGGAGAAGGAGGTGGGCTACTACAAAGAAAGAGTCAAGGAATTAGAGCTAGGCGCAAGCCTGCAAAAAGACTCTGAGAAGTTTAAAGAAAAGGAAGCAGAAGCAAGCGAGGAACTGGAATACACCAGTATCCTACCACAGGAAAGTGTCTGCAAGACAACAGCTGAAGGAGAGGCTCAACCAAAGCCCGAACCAACTGGATGGGGAGACGAAGATAACGAGAAAGAGCCTGATGAGGAAGAACCAGCCAGCATACCTTCTGAAAGGCATGAGGAAGAAGGTAACACTTGTCCCCCTCATAGTGCTACTATTGCAGCAGGCATCGAAGAGGAAGTACCGGAGATGGAGTACCCTGCCCTGTAAAAACTAGCCGACAGGCTATCTGAGAGGTTGTACACAAGTACATTAACCTCGGCAACATCTCCGAGCGGGCCATACATGCCCCCCAAATATGCTTCAATGGAACCAGGACCACCAGGTTACCCGCCAGCGGCCAACACGACTCCAGCAATATCTAGAACAACAACGAGTCTGGGCAGCGGAACCAAGGAAGTTTCCGAAGAGGCTTCCTCAATAAAATATGGACCCTACCGTCCGCACAGCAGAACAAAGGAGCCCTCTTGAAAAAACCCGAACAGCTCGGGCTATTTGAGGAGACTTTTGCAAGAAGGGAAACCATCACGAGGAACCATGTTGCTGCGCAGGGATTCACTGATGCGCAAGACAAGATTGAATACATGGAAAACCTCCTAGGGGATAACAGCTTCAAGATCCCCTACACTTACAACTTCAAAATGGAGCTAGCATCAGTGGCCGTCGTCGTACAAGAGCTGGAGGAAGAAGAGAATATTGATATCCAGCAATCAGGGCTCAGTAGGGTGTCCTCCCTCCAACAATTTCAACCAGAAATGCCAAGAAGATCCTGCTACCTCCCAGGAGATGAGGAGGCATCCGATGACAGAAAGAACGACAAGAGGGTTGCTATCTTCGAGCAACTAAATGTTCTAAATAATTATGACTTGATATCTGTGCAGGAAGGAGAGGACCAGAGTGATACAATATACAGCATCCCAGAAGGGGAGGATCCTCAGAACCTCCACAACTCCCTCCGCCCACTCACACAAAATAAAGTCATATATGTTCTGCAGGAACTCGAAGAAGGATGCCAACCGCAGAAGGAAGGGTGCACTAGGCATACCAACGGGCAAAGCTCCATTACCCCAACAACAAGTACTTCTCCCCTGGCACAAGAGGAGTACCCAGCAAAGCCTGTAGGAGAGGCGATCCTAACCTCCGGAAGGGGCCCAGAGGAGAAACTACACTACCTCGCATTCAGGCTAGATGGAGAAACCAACCATCTTCATGATGAGGTACTACTGGCGCCTAAATCGATATATGAACATCCCTATGTAATTATTATCAAGGGGATTTTCCAAGACAAAGGAGGACAGATGTCCCTCATAGGACAATGGCTTTACCGCCCAAAAGAAGCACTCACAGAAGATGGGAGTCCAAGAAAATCCAGGGATGCAAGGAAACTTTTCTATAGTTTCCATACTGAGGTAGTCCCTGCAGAAAGCGTCATGCATAATTGTGTGGTTCACCACATCCCACAGGGTGAGCAAGTACCAAGGCGTACAGAGTACCCGGGATTCATCATACAAGAGCTCTACGACCACACTAACAGACTTCTCAAGGACATAGCATGTGCAAACTATGATAAAGAACAGCGATCTGAGATAAAGCTGCTTATCCAGAAAACAAGGGAGCACCTGATAGGCTCCATACAATTCAGATGGCCAAAGGCATGCAACACAGAACCCATAGTCGGACGACGGTGGGCACCGACACCAACGCAGCTGCGGATGCTCAACAGCCTTTTTCGTCAAAGCGACAGGCCCCCTAGAAAGAAGCAAACACAGGACCTGACTTGGACGCTACGACTACATGGACCAATCTCTGAAGACAACATCCACAAATGGTTCACCAACAAGAGTGCGCAAGTCAAGGAGAAGCAGGCCATCCCTACCACTGTCCCGTAGCAGACGGAGCGTGGTGGGAAGTATAGCTACCACTGACCCGTAGCAGGCGGAGCGTGGTGGGAAGTATAGTAGCTAATACAGGAAAGTAGGATCCTGTTGTACAGTACGTAGCAGCTATAGCTACTATAATAAGAAGTCAAAGCCTAGCAAGAGGACGAGCCTAGCCAAAGGACGAGCTACCAGCCTATGACAGCGACGTCTTTTGGAGTCTTCTGTAAAGGCTATGCCCTAGGATATAAAGGCTATGCCTTAGGATAAGATATCTTTTGGAGTCTTCTGTAAAGGCTACGCCTTAGGATATAAAGGCTACGCCTTGGACAAGACTTCCCTTGGAGTCTTATGTAAAGGCTATAGGCCTACTCTAGTATAGGTAACTATTATGCTGATGTAAGCGCTTAGCTCATACCACCAGCTTATGTGAGCGCTTACATCACCGTGCCCTCTATATAAGGGGCACGCCTCCATTGTAAATGATCATCTATGAAAATAAGAAAATCAGAGAGGATTTAGCAATAAGAATCCGAGAGTTTCTCCATATCTTCTCCTTATTTCTTGTTGCTATTTTCGTTCTTGAAAAGAGCTTCCGAGACCTTGAACACTTCGGCGAGCATCGCCGGCATTAGGTAGGTCGATTTCATACTACTCTCACTACTGCTTCTACTACTACTTATGTTACTAGAACTACTGCTAGTCCTACTAATACTACTGCTGCTACTACTTGTATTACTATTACTACTACTACTACTATTACTACTGCTACTACTTTTGCAACTACAATTATGACTGCTACTACTACTACTGCTGCTGCTACTTATACAACTACTACTTCTGCTTCCACAACTCTGTCTTTGGTTATTATTATTATATATACTACAACTACTACCATGACTACTACTACTGCTGCTACTACTACAACTACTACTACTACTACTACTACTACTACTACTACTACTACTACTATAATAACAATAACAACAATAACAACTACTATTGCTACTACTACTACTACTAATACTACACCACTACTACTACTAATACTAGCACTGTCAGTCCTACTAGTACTACTACCACTGCTGCTACTATTACTTCTACTACTGCTGGTACAGCTACTACTACTGCTGCTACTGCTACTACTGCTACTACTTTCTCTACTATAGCTTCTACTACTAGCTCAATAACTACTACTACTGCTACTACTCCTAGTGCTATTGCTACTGCCACAAGTAGTAATCGTAGAAGTCAGGGTAGTAGTCGTAGTAGTAGATGTTGTAGTAGTAGTAGTAGCAATAGTAGTGGTAGCGCTGATTGTAGTACTAGCAATAGTAATAGTAGTAGAAGTACTTGTAGTAGTAGTGGGAGAAGTATTAGGTGTAGCAATTGGAGTAGGAGTGGCGGTAGTAATAATAG
>RXID01011450.1:0-20000 GCA_005019695.1 Trichopus zeylanicus subsp. travancoricus
CTGTTGCTGCGCCTACTATTCCTACTACCCAAACTGCTGTGCCTACTAGTAGTAACAAAAGTAGCAGTAGTGGCAGTGATACTGCAAGTAGTAGTAGTAGTAGTCTTAGCAGTAGTACTAGTAGCAGTAGAAGTACTAGTGGTAGAAGTTTGAGTAGTAGTAGGAGTAGTAGTTGTAGTAGTAGTAGCAGTAATCGTAGTAATAGTAGTAGAAGTTGTACTCGTACTAGTAGTTGTACTAGTAGTAGTTGTAGTAGAAGTAGTAGTAGTAATACAAGTAGTTGTAGTAGTAGTAGTCATAGCAATAGTAGTAGTAGTAGTATTAGCAATAGCTGTAGTTGCAGAAGCAGTAGTGGTAGTTATCGTAGAAGTAGTAGTAGTTGTTGTAGTAGTAGAAGGAGTAGGAGTTGGCGTAGGAGTAGTAGTTGTAGTAGTAGTCATAGTAGTAGTTGTAGTGGTGGTAGTAGTGTTGTAATAGTAGTAGCTGCACTAGTAGTAGAGGCAGTAGTAGAAGTATTAATCGCAGAAGTAGCAGCAGCAACTGTAGTTGTTGTACTTGTAGTAGTAGTAGTAGTAGAAGAAGTAGTAGTAGTAGTAGTAACAGAAGTAGTAGTTGTGGTAGTTGGAGGAGGAGGAGGAGGAGTAGTTGTAGTTGTTGATGAAGCAATTGCAGCAGCAGTTGTAGTGGCGGTAGCAGCAGCAGCAGTAGTAGTTGTTGTAGTAGTTGTAGCAGTAGTAGACGTCATAGCTGTAGTTGTAGTAGCAGTAGGTCTAGTTGTGGTAGCTGTAGGAGTAGTAGTAGTTGTTGTAATAGTAGTAGTAGTAGTAGTAGAAGTAGTAGCGAAGGAAATTGTTGTATTAGTTGAAGTAGTAGTAGTAGCAACACTAGTAGTAGTCATAGTAGCAGGAGGATGAGAAGTAGCAGTAGGAGAAGTTTTTGCAGTTGTGGTAGTAGCGGTAGTAGTAGTAGTAGTGGTAGTAATAGTAGTAGTAGCTGTAATAATAGTAGGAGTAGTAGTAGCAGCAATGGTTGTAGTAGTAGGTAGAATAGTAGTAGGAGTAGTAGTATTAGTAGCTATAATAGCTGTTGCTCTAGTGGTAGTTGTAGTAGTAGTATTATTTGTAGTAGCACTAGTAGTAGTACTAGTAGTAGTTGGAGTAGTAGTAGTAGTAGCAGAAGAAATAGTACCAGTAGGAGCTATGGTTGTAATAGTAGGTGGAGTAGTAGTAGTAGTAATAGTATTAATGGTAGTAGTAATAGTAGTAGTAGTAGTAGTAGTAGTCACAATAGTAGTAGTAAGTGTTGTAGTAGTAGTAGATGTTTTAGCAGCAGTCGTAGTAGTACTAGCAATAGGAGGAGGAGTAGTAGTAGTAGTAGCAGTAGCAGTAGCAGTAGTAGTATTTGTTGTAGTAGTAGTAGTCTTGTGGTAGCGGCAGCGGCAGCAGCAGTTGTAATATTAGTATCAGTGGTGGTATTAGTATTAGTAGTAGTAGTAGTAGTAGTAGTCGCAATAGTAGTAGTAGTTATTGTAGTAATATAGTTGTTGTTGTTGTTGTAGTATTAATAGCAGTAGTAGTTGCAGTATTCGTAGCAGAAGGAGTTGTAGTTGTTTGAGTATTGGTAGCTGCAGTAGTAGCAGTTGTAGTAGTAGTAGGAATAGTAGTTGTCGTAGTAGTAGTAGTAGTAGGCATAATAGTAGTAGGAGTAGTGGTAGTAGTAGTAGTAGGCGTAGTGGTAGTTGTTGTTGTAGTAGTAGGAGTAGTTGTAGTAGTAGCGGTAAAAGTTGTTGTTGTAGCTATAGTAGTAGTAGTAGGAGGAGGAGGAGGAGGAGTAGTAGTAGTAGTAGTAGTAGTAGTAGTTGCCGTAGTAGTATTGTTTGTAGTAATAGTAGTAGTTGTAGGAGTAGTTATAGTATTAGTAGCAGTTGTTGTGGTAGTAGTGTAGTAACCGTAGCAGTAGTAGTAGTATTTAAGGTAGTAGTAGTAGTAGTTGCAGTAATGGCAGTAGTAGTAGTAGTAGTAGTATTAATAATAGTAGTTGAAGTAGTAGTAGTAGTATTAGTGGGAGTAGTCATAGTAGTCATAGCAATTGTTGTAGTAGTAGAAGTAGTAGTAGGAGTGGTAGTAGTAACAGTCATAGTTGTAATAGTAGTAGTAGTAGTAGCAGCAGTTGTAGGAATAGGAGTAGTAGTAGTAGGAGTAGCAGCAGTCGTAGAAGTAGTTGTAATAGGAGTAGTAGTTGGAGGAGTAGTAGCACTCGTAGCAATAGTAGTAATAGGAGTAGTGGTAGTAGTAGTCATCGTAAAACTAGTAGCAGTAATAGTAATAGTAGCAGTAGTTGTAAAAGCATTAGTAGCAATAGAACTAGTAGTAGTTGGGAGTAGTGGTAACAATATTAGTAGTATAGTAGTAGTAATAGTACTCGTAGTTGGAGCAGTAGTATTAGTTATAGCAGTAGCAGTAACAACAGCAGTAGTAGTAGTAGTGTTTATAGTAGCGTTAATTGTGGTAGTTGTAGTAGGCGTAGTAGCAATTTTAGTAAGTCTAGAAGTAGGAGTAGCAGCAGTAGTAGCAATAGTAGTTGTAGCAGGAGTTGCAATTGTAGTGGTAGTAGCAGTAGCAGTAGAGGTAATAGTAGTGGTTACAGTAGTAGTAGTAGCAGGTGAAGTAATATGAGTAGTAGTAGAATTTGTGGTGGTGGTAGTAGTAGTAGTAGTAGTAGTAGTAGTAGTTTTAGTAGTAGTAGAATATGTTGTAGTAGTAGTTGTAATTGTAGTAGGTGCTGCAGTTGTAGTAGTAGTTGTATTGTAGTTGTAGTAAAAGTTGTAGTAGCAGTTGTAGCAGAGCTGTTGCAGTAGCACTAAGACCAGTAGTAGTAATAGTAGAAGTAGTCGTACGAGGAGTAGTAGAAGTAGCAGCAGCAGCTGCAGTTGTAGCAGTAGTTTGTAATAGCAACTGCAACAACAGTAGGATTAGGAGTAGTTAAAGTAGGAGCAAGGGTAGTAGTAGTGGTAGAAGAGTAGGAATAGGTGTAGAAGTTGTATAATAGTATCAGTAGAAGTGATAGTAGAAGCTGGAGGAGTAGGAGAAGTGGTAGTAGTGGTAGGTGTAGGAATAGCAGTAATAGTAGCCCAAGTAGTAGTAGTAGTAGTAGTAATTCTGCTGCTGCTCCTACTACTACTATTGCTAGTACTACTGCTATTGCGTCTACTACTACTATTGCTACCGCTGCTGTTGCTACTTCCACTACTACTACTATTGCTACTATTAAATCTACTATTGTTACTACTTTCACTGCTACTTCTATGATTACGGCTACTATTCATGCTACTACTACTGCTACTGTTGCAACATCAACAACTATTATTACTACTGCTACTGCTACTACTGCATATACAGCTACTACTAATTCTACTATTTCTACCATTGCTAATACTAGTGATACTACTACAGATACTACTACTACTACTAGTACACCTGCAACAACAACAACAACTACTACTACTCCATCTCCTCCTACTATTATTGTTGTTACTGCAACTACAACTACTGCTATTGCTACTACTACTGTCACTACTACTAGCACTACTACAACTAATACTACAGCTACTTCTACTCCTACCACTACTAATGCTACTTCTAGTACAACTACTACTACTACGGCTACTAATACTACTACAACTACTGCTACTACTCCTTCTATGGCACCTATTCCCACCACAACTACTACTACTATTACTACAACTAATGCTACTGCTACTGCAACTTCTCCTCCAACGACTACTTTTTTGGCACCTATTCCTACTACTACTCCGACTCCTACTACTTCTTCTACTACTACTACTAGTACTAGCACAACAACAACTACTACTACTAGTACTAATACTACTACTATTGTAACTACTTTTGTTGTTATTAATACTACTTCTCCTTCTGCTACTACTACCACCACTACTACTGCTACTACGATTACTATTACTCTACTGCTACTAATACTACTACTACTACTATAATTACTACTATTATTACTTCTTCTTCTACTACTACTACTACTACTACTACTACTACTACTTCTACTACTAGTACAGCAACTACTATAACAACTGTTGTTGCCACTATTTTGGCTACTACTACTACTATTTCCACTGCTAATATTGCAACTACTGCTACTGTGACTACTACTGCTCCTTTCACTACTACTACTAGTTCTACTACAACTACTACTACTAGTGCGGCTACTACTACTACTACTACTACTACTACCACTACTACTACTTCTACTACTACTACTACAACTCCTCCTAGTTCTAGTTCTACTCCAACAACTATAGCCACCGCTGCAGCTACTGCTACTACTACTATTGCTACTATTACTGCTGCTACTACTACCACTACTACAACAACTACTACTACTGCTACTGCTCTTACTACTGCTGCTACTAATACAACTATTACTACAACAACTTCTGAGACTGCTACTACTACAACTATTACTATGACTGCTGCTATTACAATTGCTGCTACTACTACTAATACTATTACTCCTTCTACTTCTCCTACTACTACTAGTACTGAAACTACTACTACTGCTACTGCTACTGCTACTGCTAGTACTACTACTAGTGCTGCGGCAGCTACTACTACTACTACTAGAACTACTGTTACTACTACTGCTACAGCTACTACTAATTCCGCTACTACTGCTACTACTACTACTGCTACTACTATTACTACTACTACAACTACTACTACTATTGCTGCTGCTGCTACTACTACTGCTACTACTATTACTACTACTACTACTACTACTACTATTACTGCTGCTGCTGCTACTACTACTGCTACTACTCTTGCCACTACTACAACTACTTCCACTTTAACTGCTGCTACTATGAGTACTCCTTTTGCGGCAACTACTGCTCGAACTACTACAACTACTACAGCTGCTACAGCAAGAACTAGTGCTACTGCTACTACTAGTACTACTACTACTGCTGCTACAACTACTACTACAACAATAACTGCTACTACTATGGCTACTAATGCAATTACTACCACTCCTAAAAATACTACTACAGCTGCGGTTGTTGTTGCTACCGTTGTTGCTACTACTACTACTACTATTGTTGTTGCTGTTGCTACCACTACTACTACTACTACGACTCCTCCTACAACTACTACTGCTGCTACACTGCTATAGCTTCTACTAGTACTACTACTACTACAAGTACTACTGCTGCTACTGCTATTGCTAACAAAACTACTACTACAACTGCTACAACTGCAACTATTGCTATTGCTACTACTACTATTAGAACTAATGCAGCTACTAATGCTTCTACTACTATAGTTACTACTACTACGACTGCTACTACCACGACTATTAGTACTACTATCGCTAGTATTACTACTATTAGAACTACTACTACTACTACTACAACTACTTCTTCTCCTATAAGAACAACTACAATTACATCTTCGACCACTACTGCTGCCTCTACTACTTCTACTACTACAACTATTGCTACTGCTACTACTAGTACTACTACTACTACTACTACTTCTACTACAGTTACTACTGCTACTACTTCTACTACAACTACTACTACTTCTAGTACTCCAGTAACTACTACTGCTTCTACTACTGCTACTACAACTACGGCTACTGCTGCTCTGTCTACTACGACTGCTACCACCACCACTACTACTACTACTGCTACATCCTCTCCCCTACTACTACTTCTGCTACTACTAATACAACAACTGCTAATACTATTACAGCTACTAGTATTGCTCCTATAATTACTATTGCTTCGACTACTACTACTTTTACTTCTTCTACTACTGCGACTACATTGACTACTGCCTCTACTACCACACCTTCTACTACTATTACTCCTGCTACTATGATAACAACAACTACTATGATTACTACTATAGCTACTACTACCGTTGTTATTACTACTACGGCTGCTACTACTATTTCATCTAATGTTGCCGCTACTGCCACCACAACTACTACTGCTATTACTACTACTACTACTTCTAATACCACTACAGCTACCACCTACTACCACTACTACTCCAGCTACTACACCTACTCCAACTCCTGCAAATATTACTACTACAACAACTACTACTCCTGCTACTGTGGCTACTACTATTGTTGCAACTACTTCTACTACAACTACTCCTATTCCTACTACTAATACTACAACTACTACTATTACTATTACTACTACTGCTACAACAACAACAACAACAACTAGTACTACTAGTACTAATACTACTTCCACTACTAATACTTGTGGCACTACTGCTACTACTTCGGCTACTGCTACTACTACAACTACTACTACAGCTACTACTAGTTCTACTACTACAACTCCTGCGACTACAACTACTATTCCTACTACAACTTTTGTTAATAATACTTGTACAATAACTACTACTACTAGTAGTAGTAGTAGTACTACGACAATTGTAGCTACTACTACTGGTGCAAATACTTCTACTACAACTACTACTATTCTTGCTACTAATTTGACCACCATAACTATTACTGGTACTACAACAATAACTACTACTACTACTATTACTACTACAACTATTACTACTACTACTACTATGACTATTACTGCTGCTGCTGCTGCTGGTATCATTATTACTACCAGAACTACTACTATTGCTACTAATACTACTATGACTATTGTTGCTACCCCTATTACTAAATAGAATTGCTACCACTCATACTACAACTGCTACTACAGCTACTACTAGCACTACTACTCCGACTATTACTACTACTACTAACGATACTACTACTTCTACTACCACTATTGCTACTACTACTAGTACTCCTATTGCTACTTCAACTACTCCTATTAACACTACTACTGCTGCTGCTGCTGTAGCTGCTACATCTCCTGCAGCTATGACTACGAAAACTACAACTACTACGACTACTACTACTACAACTACTGCTACCACCACTACTGTGACCCCTCCTCCAACTACAATTACAACTAACAATACTACTACTACTGCTGCTTCTACCAATGCTACGACTACTACTACTACTATTATCATAGTTGCTATTACTCTTACTACTGCTACTAATGCAACGACTAAACTACTACTACTATGCCAACGACTAACTACTACTACTACTACAACTCTACTACTACTACTACTAACTATTGCTACTACTACGTATGTAAAACTAAGACAACTATTACTACTGAATACACTACTATTGCTAAAGTACTTCTACTACTATTACTACTACTCTTACTCCTACTACTCCTATTACAATTACTGCTTCGACTATTACTGCTACTACTGCTAGTACTTCTATTGATACTACTACTACTGCTACTTCTACAACCACTGCTGTGACTATTACTACTACTGCTACTTCTACTACCACTACTGTGACTACTACTACTACTGCTGCTACTACGACTACTAATGCCACTGGTACTATGACCACTACAACTACTATAACAACTACAGCTACTACTACTACTTCTACTACTACTAGAACAACTACTACTACTTCTACTACAACAACTACTACAACTATCAAAACTAATACTGCTACAGCTACTACTATGACTACTTCTCCTACTATTACTACTACTATGACTACGATTGCAACTTCTCCTACTACTACTGCTACAACTACTACAACTATAATTACTCGTGTTGCTGCTACTTCTACTACAAGTGCTACTACTACTGCTACTGGTAGAACTACTACTACTACTTCTAATACAACTACTGCTGCTGCTGCTGCTACAACTACTATTGCTTCTTTTATCACCTCTATTACTACTACCACTACAACTTTTGCTATCACTGCAGTTAGTGCAGCTACGACTATTCCAACTATTACTACTAATGTTGCTACTACTACTACTACAATTACAACTATCACTACTACTACAACTACTAGTACTACTACAACAACTACTGATCCAACTACTACTTCTATTGCTGCTGCTATTACTACTACTACTACTACTATCATTCCCACTACTGCTACTACTACTGCTACTATTGCTACTGCTACAACCACTACTATTGCTATAGCTGCTACAACAATAACAACAACTATTACTAATACTACTACTACTACTACTACTACTATCACTCCTACTACTGCTACAACTACAACTATTGCAACTAATGCTATTGCTACTATTACTACCACTACTACCACCACAGCTGCCGCTACCGCTGTTACAACTACTACAGTGGCTCTGCTATAGCTACTACTGTTACTGCTACTGCAACATCTACGACAATTACAACTAATACTACTACTACTGTTGCTGCTACTACTACTACTTCTCATACTACAATTAACACAGCTACTACTACTACTGCTACTACTACTGTTGCTGCTACTAATACTACTACAACTACTACTGCTACCGTACTACTAATCGCACTACAACTACTACAACTACCACTACTACTTTCACTACTACTTCTATTACTACAATTATTGCTACTATGCTAGTATGACTACTACTACTACTCCTCCTCCTCCGCCTCCTCCTCTGCCTACTACTACTACAACTGATACAACAACTACTGCTACTACTTCTACTATGACTCCTAAAACTACTCCGAGAACTACTTCGGCTACTCGATTTACTTATTCTACTACTACTACTATTGCTACTACTACTTCTACTACTACTACTACTACTACTACTACTACTACTACTACTACTACTACTACTACTACTACAACTACTAGTGCGAAAACTACTTCAACAACTACTACTATTACTACTACTAATACTCCTACTACTACTACAACAACAACTACTACTTCTACTCCTAGTACTGCTACTACCCCAACTATTACTACTACTACTACTACTACTAATACTTCTACTTCTACTTTGACTACTACTACTACTACTACTACATTCAACTACTACAACTGCTACTACTGGTACTACTACTGCGAGTACTATAACTACTGCTACTATAATTACTACTACTCCTACTAGCAATACTAATACTACGACAACTCATACTACTCCTACTCCAACTCCTACTCCTACCACTACACCGACAACTATAACTACTACAACTACTACAACTACCGTTGCTACTACTACTGCTACAACTACTGCAGGTACTGCTAGTACTGTTACTACTATTGCTTCTACTCCAATTGCTACTTCAACTACTAATACTACTACTACTACAACAACAACTACTATTATTGCTACTACTACAACTACTGTTGTTCCTGTTACTAGTACTACGACTGTTACTTCCATTACTAAAACTACTATTGCTGCTGCTACTGCTACTATTGTTGTAGTAATAGTAATAGGAGTAGTAGTTGTAGTTGGAGTAGTATTAGTAGTAATAGTAGTAGTAGGAGTAGTAGTTGTGGTAGTAGTAGTACCAGTAGCAGTTGTAGCAGTGGGTGTTGCAGTAGTAGTGGTAGTAGTAGTTGTTATAGTATTAGTAGTAGTAGCAGGTGTAGTATTAGGAGATGGAGTTGGCGTAGGAGTAGTAGTAGTAGTAGTAGTATTAGCAGTAGTAGTGGTAGTACTATTTGTAGTAGTAGTAGTAATAGTTGCCATTGTAGTAGTAGCAAGAGCAGCAGTAGCAGCAGCAGTAGTAGTCATAGTTGTAGTGGTAGTTGTTGTAGTAGTAGCAGGAGTAGTAGTAGGAGTAGAAGTAGTAGTAGTAGCAATAATAGTAGTTCTAGTAATAGTAGCAGCAGCCAAAACATTTGGAATTGTAGTAGTAGTTGTAGGTGTAGTAGTTATAGTAGTAGTAGTAGTAGTAGTCCTAGTAGGAGCAGTAGAAGTAGTAGGAGTTGTAGTTGTGGTACTAGTAGTTGTAGGAGTAGGAGTTGTAATAGTTGTAGCAGTATTAGTAGTAGTAGGAGTAGTAATAGTAGTAGTATTATTAGTGAAAGTTGTAGTAGTAGTACTAGTAGTTGCAGAAGTAGTAGTAGTACTAGTAGTAGCTATAGTATTAGTAGTAGTAGTAGTAGTAGTAGTACTAGTACTAGTACTAGCATCAGCAAGAGCAGCAGTAGCAGCAGTAGTAGTAGTATTCATATTTTTGGTAGTAGTAGCAATAGTAGTAGCAGCTGTGGTTGTAGTAGTAGTAATAGCAGCAGTAGTAGTAGCATTAGTAGAAGAAGAAGTAGTAGTAGTTGCCGAAGTAGTACTTGGAGCGATAGTATTTGTAGTAGTGGTAGTCATAATAAGAGTAGTAGTCACGGTAGTAGAAGTAGTGGTAGTAATAGGAATAGTGTAATTATTTGTAGTAATAGTATTAGTAGCAACAGTAGTAGCAGTAGTCGTAGTAGCTGCTACTATTTCTGCTACTACTACTTCTACCACTACTACAACTACCACTGTTGCTGCTGATGCTGTTGCTACTGCTACTACGGCTCCTACTGCTGCTGCTGCTAATAACCACACCACTACTACTGATCTGCCTTCTGCTACTACTGCTACCGCTATTCCTAGACCTACAACAACTACTAGGACTTCTGCTCTTGCTACAACTACAACTACTACTAATGCTACTGCTACTACTGCTAGGACGGCTCCTACTGCTCCGACTGCTACTGCTACTACTATTAGTACTACTACTTCTACTGCTATGGCTATTACTACTACTACTACTACTACTACCACTACTGCTTCTATTGCTACTACAACCGCTACTACTACTACTACTACGCCAACTTCCTCTACTACTACTGCCACTACTGCTACTTCTGCTTCTATTACAACTGCTACAACAATTGATGCTACTATTAGTACAACTACTGCCACAACTACTATTATAGCTACTAGTACTACTACAACAACAACTACTGCTACTACCTCTGTGGCTACTACTGCACTACTACCGCTGTTACTACTACTACTACTACAACAACTACAGTTGCTGCTGCTCCTACTACTTCCCTGACTACAACAACTTTTGCTACTACCACTGCTTCTACTATTGCTACTACTGCTTCTAAACCACAACTACAACAACAACAACAACAACAACAACTACTACTAATACAACTAGTCCTAATGAAGTTGCTGCTGTTGCTGCTACCGCTGCTACTACTACAACTAAAACTATTGTTGCTGCTGCAACTACTACTACTACTACTACTGCTACACCAATGACAACTCCTACTACTACTCCTATTACTACTTCTACTACTACTATGATTTATACTACTACCACTACTGCTGCTACTACTGTTGCTATTGTTGTTGCTACTACTACTAATAATACTACTACCGCGACTACTACTACTACTGATACTAATAGTTCTACTGCTACTACTAATACTAATAGTTCTACGACTACTACTACTACTGCTGCTGCTGCTCCTGCTACTACCACTCTTACTCCAACTCTTGTCGCTTCTACCCCCCCTACAACTACTACTACCCCTACACCAACTACTCCAACTACTACTAGTACTACTATTACCACTACTACTACTACTACTACTTCTTATTCTTCTTCTTCTCCTCCTTCTTCTTCTTCTTCTCCTTCTTCTTCTTCTTCTACTACTACTACTATTACAACTATTGCTACTACTACCACTATTTCTACTGCTATTATAATTATTACTGCTACTACTCCTACAACTGCTTGTGCTACCACTAAAAATACCAACATTACTAGTACTACTACTGCTACTCCTATTACTCCTCCTACTCCTTCACCAACTACTACTTCAACTCCTACTACTACTCCTACTCCTACACCTACTGCTACAACTACTACTCCCCCTACCACTACTCATACTGCCACTACCACTCGTACTCTAACTACGAGTACTATTATTGCTACTGCTACCACTTCTACTACCATAACTACTATTAACACTACTACTACTACCACAACAAGTACTACTACTACTACTACTACTACTACTGCTAGCAATACTTCTACTACTAGTACAATTGCTACTATTACTACTACTACAACTGGCATTACTTCTACTAATACTACGCTACTGCTACTGCTGCTGCTACTACTACTACTACTACTACTACTACTACTACTACTACTTCTAATACTAATACTCCAACTACTTCAACTACTACTACAACTCCTACGACTACGCCTCAAACTCCTACCACTGCTACTACTAGTACTCCTACTACTGCTACTAATACAACTACAAATCCTACGACTACAACTACTCCAACTCCTACTCCTACTATTACTACTACTACAACAACAACAACTACTATTAATGTTACTATACTACTACACCGGCTACTACTCTAGCTACTAAAACTACGACTACTACACTCCTACTACTACTCCTACTCCTACTACTACTACTACTACTACTACTACTACTACTACTACTACAAATACTACTACCAGTACAACTATTATTATTACTACTACTACTAGTAGCACTATGACTATTACCACTACTAATACTACTCTTACCACTCTTACTACTAGTACTACTCTTACTACTACTCCTACTACTATTGCCACCACTACTACTACTAACCCTACTCCTACTATGACTATTACTACTGATACTAACAGTACGACTACTTCTACTACTACTATTACTGGGGCTACTGCTACTACTACCAATACAATGACTACTACTGCAACTACTACTCCTACTACTACTCCTACTCCAACTCCAACAACTACTACTACTACCCCTACTCTGACTACTATGACACCTACTACTACCCCTACTCCAAGTCGTGCCACTACTATTTCTACTACTACTATTGCTACTACTGTTGCTGCTGCTGCTGGTGGTACTACTACTACCACCACTAGTTGTAGTCGTTCCACCACTACTACTACTACTACTAGTACAATTGCTACTACTATAACTCCAGCTACTACTGGTACTACTACTACTAATACTAACAATACAACTAGTTCTTCTACTACTACTGCAACTAGTCATACTTCTTTAGCTACATCTACTCCTACTACAACTATGCCAACTACTACTCCTACTCCAACTCCTACTACTACTACTGCTACTACTACTACCACTACTACTATAGTAACACCAACAACAACAACAACAACCACTACTACTATTACTACTACTTCTATTACAAGCACAATTGCTAGTACTTCTACTCCTACTACTATTACTAACACTAAAACTACTACTACTACTAATACTACTGCAACTATTACTACTAATTCTAACACTCCTCCTACTACTACTACTACCACAACTACTACTACTATTACTCCTACTACCTGTACTGCTAACATTCCTGAAACTTCAATGACTATCTACTAAATCTAACACTCCTACAACTTTGATGACTACAATTCCTACTATGACTACTACTACTACACTCCAACTACTACTACTACTGCTGCTGCTACAGCTACTACTACTACTACTATACTCCAACTACAACTACAACTACTGCCACTATTGCTGCAGCTACTAACGCTAATACAACTACAACAACCACTAATGCTACTACTACAACAACAACAACTACTTCTACTGCAGCTGCTACTGCTACTACTACTTCTACTACTACTCCTGCTACTACTACTACTATTACTACTGCTTTTACTACTAATTCTACTACCATTGCTACTACTACTACCACTACAACTTCTACTACTACTACTACTGTAGCTACTACTACACAACAATTACAACAACTACTACTAGTACTAATACAAGTCCTAAAACTACTATTGTTACTACTACTACTATTCCAACTATAGATGCTGCTGCTGTAGCTAGTGTTACTACTACTATTACTACAACTACTACTATTAGTACTCCTACTCCTACAACAGCTACTACTACTACTCCTATTACTCCTACAACAACAACAACTACCTCTCGCACTCCAACGCCTACTGCTACTACGACTAGTAAAAAAACTACTACCCATACTCCAACCACTACTATGCCTACTAAGGCTCCTACTCCAACTACTGCTACGCCCACTATGACTCCTACTCCACCTAATTCTACTACCACTACTACCACTTCCACAACTGCTAGTACAACAACAAGAAAAATAACAACAACAACAACAACTATTATTACTTCCACTACTATCGCTACTACTACTACAACCGCTACTACTACAACAACAACAACAACAACAACAACAACAACAACAACTACTACTACTACTACTAATACTAGTACCACTAGCACTACTACTACTAATACTAGTACCACTAGCACTACAACTATTACTCATACAACTACTTCCACTAATACTACTACTACTACTACTATTACTCCTACTACTACTAGTACTATTTCTACTACTACTATTACTACAGATATTGCTACTACTACCACTACTGCCACTACTACTACTATTATTGCAACAACTAGTTCTACTACAACTGCTACCACTACTACTACTATTGTTACAGCTGTTGCTATCGCTACTACTGCTCCTACTACTTCTCCTACTACTAGAACTACAGCTACACTTAATACTGCTACTATTGCTACTACTACTACTATTACAAGTACTATGAGTACTTCCACAGCAATTGCTACTTGTAATGCTACTACTAATACCATTACTACTGTTGTAGCTGATGCTGTTGCTACTAGTACTTGTACTGCTACTTCTACTGCTATTACTACTACTACTACTGCTGCTACTACAACAATAACAACAACTACTACAACTACTCCTTCTACTCAAATTTCTACCACTACTACTATTACTACGATTTATACTACTACTACTACTGCTACTATTGCTGCTGTTGCTACATCTATTACTACTACTACTACTACTACTTCTACTACTACGACAACTATTGCTACTGCTACTACTACTGCTACTACTACGACTACTACTACTACACCTACTACTATTGTTACTATTATTGCGACAAATACTACTGCCATTTCTGCAACTACTACTCCTACTCCAACTCCTACTGCTTCTATCACGCCAACTACTCCTACTGTTCCTACTCCAACTACTCATACTACCCCTACTCCAACTATTACTACTACTACTACTAATACTACTGTTACTACATCAACAACAACAACTACTAATATTACTACAACAACTACTACTACTATTACTTCTTTTACTACTTCTATTCTAGAACAAATGAGACTACCACTACTCCTAGTACTAGTACTACTACAACTAATACTCGTACAACAATAACAACAACAACTACCCCTACTACTACTGCTACTCCTACACGAACTCCTACTACCACTCCTACTATAGCCCCTACTCCTAAAACTACAGCTACTACTGGTACTCCTACTACTACAACTACTTCTGCAACTACAACTCCTACTCCAACTCCTACTACTACTACTACTGCAACGACTACTGCTTCTACCAAAACTACTACTACAACAATAACAACAATAATAACTACTACTGCTACGATTGCTACTACTACTATTATTATGACTACTACTACTGCTAGTACTACTCCTATTACTACTACTACTACCACTACCACTACTAGTACTACGACTACTACCACTATGACTACTAGTACTAGTACTACCAACTCCTGCCACTACAACAATTACAGTGCCTACTACAACTCCTATTGCAACTCCTACTAATATTACTACTGCTCCTACTACTACTACAACTACTCCTACTACAATTACTCCTACTGTTACAACTACACCTACTACTACTACTGCTACTACTACTACTACAACAACAACAACAACTACAACAACAACAACAACAACTACAACTACTACTACTACTGCAACTCCTACTGCTGCTGCTATTACTACTACTACGACGACTACTACTACTACTCCTACTACTACTACTACTACTACTACTACTATTATTATTAATAGTACTACTACTAATGCTACTATTACTACTATTGCTACAACAACCACTATTCCTATAGCTACTGCTATTCCTTCTACAACAACTACTACTACTACAACAACTAATATGCCTACTACTACTTCTACAACTACTACTGCTACCGCTGCTACTACTACTACTACTCCTACTACTACTACTATGATAAGTAATGCTACTGGTATAGCTTCTACTATTACCAATACTCCAATAACTCCAACTCCAACAATTACTCCTACTACAACTCTGACTAATGCTACTATTACAACAACTACAACTACTACTACGACTTCTACTATTGTTACTACTACTAATGCAATTGTTGCTGCCACTACAACTGCTACTACTACTACAACTTCCACTATTGCTACTGCTACAACACCAATTACTACTAGCACTACCGCTACTATTTGTACTACCACTGCTACTAGTACTATTCCTACTTCTACAATTGCTACTACTGCTACTCCTACTAGTAGTACTACAAGTACTACAACTCCTACTATTACTCTAACTCAAACTCCAACTCCTACTATGACTTCTACAATTTCCACTATGACAACTGCTACTAATTCAACTACCCCTAATCCAACTCCGACTGCTACTCCTAGTAATGCCACTCGTACTACAAATACAACTACTGCTACTACTACTAGTGCTACTACTACTGTTGCTGCTACTGGTGATTCTACAAATGCTACTTCTACTACCACTACAACAACTACTACTATAGCTACTACTAATACTACTAATATTACTAGTACTACAACTACTACTACTATAACTGCTAGTAATACTACTACTATTACTAGTACTTCCACTACAACAACAACAACTACGACTATAACTACTACCTCTCCTACTCCTACTACAGCTACAACTAGTACTCCAACTACTACTGCTACTACAAATCCAACTACTACCCCTACTCCGACTCCTACTACTACTATTACTCCTCCTCCTCCTCCTCCTCCTCCTACTACTACTACTACTACGACAACTAATACTACTATCACTATATTACTACTCCTATTACTAATATTACAACTCCCACTACTACTACTACACCCCTAACACTCCTCGTCCTACTACTCCTACTACAACTACTACTACTCCTCCTCCTCTTCCTCCTCCTACTACTGCTACTTCTAGTACTACTACTACTAAGTCCTAAAACCTTAACTACTGCTCCTACTACTACTACGACTCCTTCAACTTCTACTACTACTAATACTTGTACTAATACTTCCACTCCAAACACTCCTACTACCACAACACCAACTTCAGCTACTTCTACTTCTACTTATACTACTGCTACAACAACTACTATAACAACTACTACTACTATTACTACTGCTACTTCTACTGCTATTTCTACAACTACTGCTACTACTACTGCTACTACTACAACTGCTACTACTGCTGCTACTACTCCTACCCTAACTCCTTCTGCTACTCCAACTCCTACTACTACTACAACCCCTACTCCAACTACGATAACTCCTACTACTACCCCTACTCCAACTCCTACTATTACTACTGCTACAACAACTACTACTACAACAACAGCAACAACAACAACTACTGCTACTACTCCTATTACAACAACTCCTACTGCTACTACTACTACTAATACAACAACAACAACAACAACAACTACTACTACTACAACAGCTACTACAACAACTACTACTACTACTAATGCTACTATTACAATAACTACTACTACTACTGCTGCTTCAACAACTACTATTCCTATAGCTACTGCTATTCATACTACAACTGCTACTGTTAATACTACAACTACTGCGCCTACTACTACTTCTACAACTACTACTACTATTGCTGCTACCACTGCTACTACTACTACTACAACAATTACTGCTACTGTATAGCTACTGTTGTTGCCACTATTTAAATAACTACATCTCCAATGATTGCTCCTACTACTACTCTAACTAATACTACTATTACAACAAGTACAACAACTACTACTACTACAGCTATTTTTACAACTACGAATGCAATTGCTACTGCTACCACAACTGCTACTACTACTACTACTACTACTTCTACTACTTCCACTATTGCTACTGCTATGACTACTATTACTACTAGCACTACCGCTACTATTTCTACTACCACTACTACTACTACTATTCCTACTTCTAGAACTGCTACTATTGCTACTAATACTAGTAGTACTACAACTACTACGACTACTACTATTACTCTAACTTCAACTCTGATTCTTGCTATGACTCCTACGATTGCCCGTATGACAACTACTACTAAATCAACTACCCCTACTCCAACTCGGATTACGACTCCATCTAATGCTACTCCAACTACTAATACAACTACTCCTACTACTAGTAGTGCTACTACTGCTGTTGTTGCTGCTGCTAGTGCTTCTACAAATGCTTCTTCTTCTAATACTACTACCACCACCACCACAACAATAATAACTACTACTATTACTAGTACTTCCACTACAACAACTACAACTACTACTACTACTATGACTACAACTACTACTACTCCTACTACTGCTACTACTAGTACTCCAGCTACTACTGCTACTACGACTACAAATCCCACTACTACTCCCATTCCAACTCCTACTACCACTATTACTCCTCCTCCTCCTCCACCTTCTACTTCTAATACAACAACAACTAATACTACTATTTCTATACTACTACTCCTACTACTAATACTACTACTGCCACTACTACTACTACTCCTACTATTACTACTACTATTGCTAGTACTACTACTCCTAACAGTACTAAAACCTCAACTACTACACATACTACTACTATTACAGTCCTACTACTACTACTACAGTCCTACTACGACTACTACTACTACCACCACCACCACCACCACAACAACTACTATTACTCCTACTCCTACAAATACTACTACTCCTTCAACTATTACTACTAATACTCCCACTAATACTTCCACTACAAACACTCCTACCACCACAACACCTACTTCTGCTACTTCTATTGCTACTTCTACTGCTACTACTACCACTATTTTAACCACTAATACTACTATTACTATTGCTACCTCTATTGCTATTTATACTAGTACTTGTACTTCTTCTATTGCTGCTACTCCTACTATTGCTACTACTACTGCTACTGCTATTCCTACTCCAACTCCTTCTGCTACTACTACTCCTATTATTACTACAACCCCTACTCCAACTACTACAATTCCTACTACTAGCCCTACTCCAACTCCTACTAGTACTACTGCAACTACTACTGCTACTACTATAACTACTACTACAACAACTGCAATAACAACAACAACTATTAATGCTACAATAACTACTACTAATACTACTACGTCTATTACAACTACAACTACTACCGTTACTAATACTACTAATACTAGCACTACTACTACTCCTCCTACAACTACTACCATTAATACTGCTACTACTACTACTACTCCTACAACTACTAGTACTATTACTACTACTGCTGCTACTGCTACTACAACCACTACTGCCACTACGGCTACTATTACTATGACAACTACCACTACTACTACACTACAACTACAACTAGTACTACTACTACTGCTGGCACTCCTACTACTACTACTCCTCCTACTACTTCTGCTACTAGTACAACTACTGCTACTATTTCTAGTACTACAACTATTACAACCACTACTAGTATGCCTACTACAACTGCTACTTGTAATACTACTACTATTGCTGCTGCTGTTGCTGCAACTGCTGCTACTAGTACTACTACTGCTTCTTCTACAGCTATTACTACTACTGCTGCTACTACAATTGCTACTACTACTACTACTACTACTACAATAGCAATAACAACTGCTACTAATACTAACACTACTACCACTACTACAACAACAACAACTACTCCTACTACTGTGATTACCACTACAACTATCATTACCATGATTTATAGTACTAATACTTCTGCTGCTGTTACTATTGCTGTTGTTGCTACATCTATTACTACTACTTCAGCTACTACTTCTACTACTACTACGACTACTACTCTACTACCCATACTACTACTCCTAGTATTACTATTACAACAACTACTACTTCTGCCACCTACAC
>RXID01011450.1:25000-28214 GCA_005019695.1 Trichopus zeylanicus subsp. travancoricus
GTAGTTGTAGTAAGTAGTTGTAGTGGTAGTGGCAGTAGTAGTAGCAGTAGTGGTAGTAGTCTGAGTAGTAGCAGGAGTTGTAGCAGCAGCAGCAGTAGTAGTACTAGTAGTAATGGTAGTAACTGTTGTAGTAGTAGTAGTACTATTAGTAGTAGCAGTAGTAATGGTAGTAACAGTTGCAGTAGTATTAGCAGCAGCAGTAGTAGTAGCCACAGTTGTAGTAGTAGTAGCAGTAGTACTAGTAGTAGCAGTAGCAATGGTAATACATGTAGTAGTAGCAGTCATAGTAGTAGTTGTAGCGGCAGTAGTTGTAATAGTAGAAGAAGTCGCTGCAGCACTCATAGCTGCGGTAGCAGTCATAGTTGCAATCATAGTAGTAGCAATAATAGTAGCAACATTAGCAATAGTAGCCATAGCAGTAGCAGCATTAGTAGCAGCAGAAGCAGCAGTAGTACTAGTAGAAGTAGAAGTAGTAGTAGTAGTAGAAGTTGTAGTAATAGTAGCAATAGTAGTAGTAGTAGTAGTAGTAGTAGTAGTAGTAGTAGTAGTAGTAGTAGTAGCAGTAGTTAAAATAATAGTAATAGTATTAATTGTCGTAATAGTAGTAATCGTAGAAGTACTATTAGTAGTAGTAATTGTTTTGGTAGGTGTATTACGAGTAGTAGCAGCAGCAGAAGTAGTAGCAATAGTAGTAGTACTACTAGTGGTACTAGTAGTACTAGTAGTAGTTGCAGCACAAGTAGTATCTGCAGTAGTAGCAATAGAAGTAGTAGCATTAGTAGTACAGTAGCAGTAGTACTACAACTACAATTGTTGTTGCAACTACTTCTATGGCTATGAGTGCTGCTGCTACTTCTACAACTACAACAACTACTACCGCTACTTACTACTACTACTCCTACTACTACTTCTACCACTAGTACTTCTTCAACAACAACAACTACTACTACTACGTGACTATTAGCACTACTACTACCAATACTACTACCAATGTTACTACTACTGCTACTACTACAACTACTGCTACTACTAAAACCACTACTACTATTGCTACTGCTGCTACTACTATAATTGCCGCAACTATTACTGCTACTAATGCTACTAGTACTACTGTTACTACTTCCACTACTATAGCTTCAGCTGCTCCTACAACTTCCTCAACAACTGTTACAACTACTACTACTACTAAATATACGACTACTACTGCTACTATTACAAGTACTACGACAACTACTATAGCTACTGCTACTACTACTACCAAAACTACTACAACAACTGCTACAGCTGCTACTACTGCCACTACTACTTCTACTGCTACTGTTGTTGTGGCTACTACTGCTATTACATTAGCTGCTGCTACCACTAAAACCCGAATTACTACTACTACTACTATTACTTACTCTTCTTCTTCCTCTTCTTCAACTAATACTACTACTACTCCAATTATTATTACTAATACTGCTGCTACTACAACAACTGCTATGACTACATTTAATACCACCATTACTAATACCACTACTACTGCGACTGCTGTTGTTGCTGCTGCTCCTATTACCATTACTACTACTACTACCTCTCCTACTATGATAACTACTACTGCTTTGGTTGTTACTGCTTCTACAGCTATAAATACTACTACTGCTACTGCTACTACTACTACGAATACTACTACTACTACTACTACTACAACAACTACTATTTCTACTTATACTACTACTCCTACACCAACTCCTACAGCAAATCCTACTACTATTACTACTAATATGACCATTACTACTAGTACTACCACTACTACCACTACTACTACTACTACTATTACCACTCTTATGACTAGTACAACTACTACTACTATTACACAATTATTACTATTACTACTACTGCTACTACGATGAATACTAGTACTACCACTACAATTGCTACTGCTACTACAACTAATACTTCTATTGCTACATCTGCAACTGCAACAACAACAACAACTTCTACTACTACAGCTACAATTATTACAACAATAATAACAACAACTACTATTATTATTACTACTACTACTACTACTACTACTACTACTACTCATACTACAATAAATACTATTGCGGCTACTACTAATACTGTTACTACTATTGCTACTTCTAATACTACTACTGCCATTGCTGCTGTGGCTAGTTCGTCCCTTACTACTACTACAACAACTATTGCTACTACGGCTCCTGCTACTACAACAACTCCCACAACTACTACTACTGCTACAACTACTGCTACTACTACTACTGCTGCTACTACTATAGCAACTACTACTACTGCTGCTGGTAGTACAACTACTACTATTACAAGTACTTTTAATGCTAATACAACTACTTTCGCTACAGCTTCTACTGCTACTACTACTACAACTAGTTTTCCTGCTACTACTACTACTCCTACTACTACTACGACTACTACCATTACTCCTACAACTACTACTGCTACTACTATTGTTGCTATTGCTACTACTACTGCTGTAGTTGTTGTTGCTAATATAATTACTCCTACTACAATTGTTGTAGCTACTACTACTACAACGACTACTACTACTATTACTGTGGTTGCGGCTTCTACCGCTGTTGCTGTTGTTGTTGTTGTTGCTACTACCACAACCCCTTATTATGCTACTACTATTGCTTCTACTAATGCTACCACTACTAATGCTACCGCTTCTACAACTTCCTCTACAAGTACTATTGGAACTACTTTTGCTACTACTACTACTGCTACTACTGCTGCTACTACTACTACAACACCTACCGCAACTACTACTACTCCTACTCCTACTACAACTACAACTTCTGCTACTACTACTACTTCTACTACTACTGCTGCTGCTGCTACTTCTACTACTACTGTTGCTATTACTACCAGCACTTATTCTCCTACTACTAGTCGTCGTACTAATATTGCTACTACGTTTACTACTACAGCTACGACTTCTACTACTACAACTACTACTGCTACTATTTCTACTGCAATTGCTACTACTACTACGACCACTATTATTCCTACACCTACTACTGCATTTACTACTATTATTGCTACTACTATTGCTACTACTACTATTGCTACTACTACTACTCTTGTTACTTCTGCTAGTTGTACTCTTATTGCTACAATTTCTATTTTCACTCTAATAACTCCAACTACTACTTTTGCTACTACAACCAATTCTCCTATTACTACCACTACA
>RXID01011451.1:0-22757 GCA_005019695.1 Trichopus zeylanicus subsp. travancoricus
TGGGAAAGGAGGGAGAGCAGGAGAGGGAGTGGGAGTGTGGGAAGGTGGGAGAGGTAGAGGTGGAGGGAGGGAGAGGTAGCAGGAGAGAGAGAGGGAGTGGAGTGTGGGAGGGAGGGAAGAGGGAGCGGGTGTAGGAGGGAGAGAGAGGGAGTGAGAGAGAAGGGTGTGAGAGGGAGGGAGGGTGGGAGAGCTGGAGAGAAAGGTGGGAGACAGAGGGAGTGCGAGAGGGGGAGAGGGAGGGAGAGCTAGAGGTGGAGGGAGGGAGGGAGGGGGGAGCTGGAGAGAGCGGTGGGGGCGGGGGTGGGGGGGAAGGGATGGAGAGGTAGTGGGAGAGGGAAGGAGGGAGGGGGTGGGATTCCAACTTTCTCCACGAGCAGCCCTTCTTTCTTTTCAATCAGAACTTCGAGGCACTCATTGAAATAGAGTGTGCTCCCTCACCACTACAACCCACCAGTTTTATAAATGGATGGAGAAAACAAAATCAATCTCTTTGATTAATGTGTTGAAGAATATAAACTCACCATAAAGATGCAGCACCAACTATTTCATCCGTAGAGTTGACTTAAAAATTAGACAACAACAAGATAGACAATAAAAGAAAGCACTGGACTTTGATTGTTAGAATGTTTGACTTGCATGTGTTAAGCATATAGCAAATTCTTCTCATATTGGATTTGCATTTTTGAATGAATTCTTCTACATTCTAAATATGACATGACGCCTCAGTACTTTCCTTTTCCTTCTATTTGTCAAGCAAGGAATAACTAGCCTGAGGGAAGTCTTGGTGTTGCAAATTCGTAAGCAAATAGGGATAGGGGCATAATGAGAATAGGAGTGAATTGGGGGAAGGCAAACAACTCTCGTAAGAGGTCTTCTCAGTTGAGTTGTTTGAGGGAAATTGGTTTGGTATCAACAACTGTCGCAACGGTCCTTTAACTATAGAAAAGGGTCCTCTCTTTCAATCCCTTTTATCAGTTTCAAAGTTCTTAGATATCATTCTAACATTGTAGCAAACCTTTGATAGTACAGGGTAGGTGCAAAAGAAAGATAAGCTTGAGATGCTCCACTTCAACCTAATCAATCTGCCTTGCCATACTATACAGTTTCCTTGTTAATCTCTATCGCAAGAAGAAAAAACTTCTATTCATCGCTTCTATTATGATATTATATTTTCTACATTATTTAATAAAGGAAGCTATCCTCCTCCCATCACTCATTGAGAAAACCTGTCTGCTTCTCCTTCTATGACTCGTTTATGCAATCATAGTACCTTAGAGGCTTATCCCACTTCCAGTGAATATAGTTGATTAGATCCGATTCTGAAGATAGTGTAATCCTTATTTTAGACTGCTTTGCGAGCTGCCTATTAGGTAAGGCACATTGGAAATCCACCTTTTCTTTTTAGCCCATGGGTTGCCCCTTCTTGGTTTCTGACACCACCCTTTTTCACTATTTTTCGAGTCTGATTTCAAAATACTTAAAAGGTGAGAGAACACCAACTGAACTTCTAGAGCTCTTTTTCGAATAATCAAGCTTGTCTATCTCTAATGCGAATGAGGAATGCAAGATACCAAAGTCATTTCCATCCAAAGAGTTATACTAGACCAGTCCCCGGGGATGAGTCAACTTGCAACTGATATCGCATGAAAAGCAGTGTGAAGGATGAAAGCCTCCACTTTGATATGCTTAACACATACACATATGTCATTTTTGTCTTGTCTTGTGAATTTCCCTTTCTCAATGACAGGCCGCTCTTTCCTTCTTTGATTTTTTGCTTTGATGAAGACACTCGTTCTTATGTATCTACTAATTATCTTTTTGCCTCTGCTCGGTAGTGGAGTAGCCAATTTTTTTTGGACATTTTCTAGGATCAGAAGGAACCGCTATAATGACCACTATATTTTATTTTCTTTGATCTTCTCTTTTCTTGCTTTTTATGAAGTTGCACCAGGAGCTAGTGCCTGCTACCTCAAAATAGCTCCATGGATCTCATCAAAAATATTTGATGCTTCCTGGGGCTTCTTTGGCGATCGTGAAGTAACTGGATGAATTGCTTAGTAGATAGATCTAATTCGGACGCTGTAGTTGCTCCATAGCGATATGGACTCGACCCGCTCCTACCCACTCCAGGGAATCATAGCATGTCAGGAATTCGGGGGGGGGGGGGGGGACATACTAGACATAACAACTCCTATCAGTTGGGGGTTGTGCCGCCCTGCCTTTCGATTGATACATAGTTGAGGAGGTCGATCACGGACGCTACAGGTGTGGGAGAAATCCTGGTTAGGGAAGGCTAAGATAGAGCCTTGCATATGGGTAGCAAGAGGGCGCTTATGCCTCGATGGTTGGGCCTTATGGGTAAGGACCCAACCCAATAGGGATAGCACACCCCCCACTTTAAGCACACCTCTATATCGAATGAATCACTCTATCTAAGGGTGAGGATGGTGGAATCGATGAACCACGTGAGCTTGTTATATGCGTGGAGCATAGGGCTCGTAGTACTCCCTTTTCTCGATCCAGCCTTTTCTTCACTTTGGTAGTGAATCACCTAAAATCAAAGGGGGCTGGCCTGCACACCTATACCCATATTGTGTCAAGCAGGCAAGCAGTGGACTCTTTGTTTGATTAGGGGGAGAGGGAGAAGTCTGGTCTATAGAATGGAAAGAAAGAACTTCTTTGCTTGGTAAAAGCCAACATCTTGATAGGTCAGTTAAATTGCACTTGAGAAAAGGTGAGGTAAAAGTACAACGAAGAAGGCAAAAGCACCAGACTCAGATGGAACAGGTAAATTTGACCTGGGTAGGGTGCAAGCAATTTAGTACCATTTTCAATGCTCTAATCAACTGGTTTATGCTCGCTTTCCCCCACTCTTTCAAGGAAAGTATAGGGTATGAATTTCTTTGTTCGCTGAGGTTCCATACTAGGTCGACATAAGGGGTTGGGTTGGAGTTCTAACGGGAAAGAATTTCTTTATTCGGGATGAAGAGAAGAGAGATGATTAGAGCTTGGGGGAAGGATAGAATTGAGAAGTCCCACTATACTCCATTCACCACTATGATGAAGAAGAAAGGATTGGACTAAGACTAAGCCTATTGGGATAAAGTCTTGAAACCAACCCTACAAATCATGATGGTGATAGTTGTGGTTCCCACCAGCCACTGACCTGATGTGAGGGTATTCGGGAGAGAAAAATCATATTCACATGGGAGGAAAGAATAATTTCTCGATAATTAAGGGGAATAAAGAGTTGTAGCTCAGGAGAGATTCGATAATGTGATAGAATTTAAAATCAACATATAATAGAGTTGTAGCTCTTACACAGTGAGGGGATACTGATATGAAAGCTCTTACGCAGTGAAGGCATACGGATATGGAAGCTCTTATGCAAGGGAGAGAAGAGAGCAAACAAGATAGGCGATTGGGGCGGGCATCAAAACCAAGCAACCTGGTCTCATAGGTTCCATAAACAATGAGGTTGGGTTACATACTAGTTTGGAGCTCTGAGTTAGCCTAGGAAAAAGAAAGGTAGCGTGCCCACTCGAGCAAATAGAATTGAGAAGTCGATATACATTCGCAAGCTATTCACCTACCCTACTAGTTGTATCATATGTGGAATACTGGGATAAGAGCAAACGCGCTCAAGATCGGGGTATGAAAGACATCCCATTTTCCCCCGAATAGGCACAAGCTAAGTCAACAATGGAGAGAGACTACAACCTTAAGCCAACCCACCCAAAATGAGTTACACCCACTCTAGTAAAGAGGAGAGAAAAGCATGCAAGGGATGATTTAGGCACCTGCTAGTTGTGCTGAAGATTGCCTCTTCTAATGGTGTATGGCGTATATCATTTTGCATCGGTCCCATGCTTACTATGTTCTAACTACTTTGATTTATAGGTCAAAGTAAAATAAGCATCGCTAAAGCTTACTTTTCTCCTATTTGAAAGCTATAGGCCTTAGACACTGTAGGAAGATTGCAGGGAAAGAAACATCAACATGCGATAGCTCGGGATATTGAAGAAGTAAAGTAAGCGAAGGATGTTGTAAGAGCTGCTGGCGATTAATGAAACATACAGAGAAAAATGGGAGAGAAGAGAGATGATTCGGTGTCGGGGTGGAGATCTATAGCAACTTTTCTTTGTAGCAAGGTTAGAGTTCTATGTGTGAGTTGTATAATATTCCCACCTGGCTGGGTGAGAGGAGTGATAGTATTCCAAGAGCAAGGTTAGCTAAGTGGGGTTAGGCACATACATACCGTATTCCAAAGAGTGGGTAGCTCTGTGGCATGTTGTGGCGGCGCATACATGGTCTTTCCTAGCCGAATACTCCGAATCAAAAGAAACCCAACCCCCAAATTGGAAAGAAGAGGGCAAAGCATAAAGTATTAGAGGTGGACATAATGGTAAAGACATCGGTTCAGTATGAGAAGTCCAGTTCGTTGGTTTGTTATTCATTCACGTAGTTTTGTATTCATTCTAACGGTATAGGATTTTCTCCCACTACCTTAATAATTAGGTGTGGGAATCAGTTCTTGTCGGCCTAACAAAAATTGGAGAATCAACATTATCGATGATCTTAGCCTTTTGTTTAGTAGGAGTCAGGGTGGCAAAAGGCAGAGAAAGAACTTCCTGGGCCGGATGAACTTTATTAACATACCCAAACAATTATTAGCTTATTCAAAAGGAATTAAGAGAGCCATATGACAATGGCCATGGTTTCAGCTCTTGGGAACAAATCCGTTTTAGGTATAGATGAAGCAAGCGAAAGGCTCAATAGGAAGAATAGTAGTGGGGCATTGGACTGGTTCCCTTGCTTGAGTTGCTTTCTGAAAAGTGAAAGAGAAGATAGATCGCATATGGCTTTGTAGTCGAGGTAGATAGAGACATGGAAGTGGAAGGAGAAGGGCTGGATTGAGCTTTCTCACTCTTTATATGCCTCTTTCTTGGAGGACCTTCCCACAACACACACGTGGCATGGCTGTTCCCATGGCAACTCAAGCTAGGATTTTCAGCCAGGATGAGTGGATCTACCATGCCTAGCTCTTTTCTATTCTCTTCTTATACTAAAAAAGTTCCTTGCACTTAGAACTAGAACTTTCACATGAGGCATGGTAATGGCACATGTGTGATATTCTATTGATCCAGTTTAGGAAGCTTAAGGAAAGAAGTCAAGTAGGAATGGGCAAAATGTCTTCTACTACTATCAACTCTGGAAAAAAAATCTTCTTTTCTTCTCTATTTCACTAAGAAGATAGAGTCTGAGAGACCCATGAGACTTTCTTTTCTCCTTCTCCCAGTAGTCTCTAGCACAAGAGAAAGGTGACAGCTGATTCTCAAGCAGGGGATTCATCAAAAATAACCTATATGTCTACTTGCTTTCAGCTCTGGTCTCGTGTCGATCTTTGCTTGAAGCTCTCAACGTATTCTTGCGCAAACCAAGTTTGCTGCACGAATGACAGAGTGAAATAACCCACTATGAGTAGATGGGACTTTGCCCAATATTCCTTCTTCTTGATAGCACAAGGGCACAATCATAAATAGTGAGGAAAGAAGATAAGAAAATGGCCACGCCACGGTAGCAAGTGTTCTGTGAAGGAAGGAAGCCAAGCATAGAGGTGCATGCGTATCTGCATTTTAATGCCTTCGACAAGCCCTTTGCTCAAGCTTCTATTGCCCCTTTAGAAAGCATTTAGGACACCCAAGGAAAAAAGAAAATGGCACATTGCGATGTCACTTATTAAAGCAAGAACCCTGAGAAGAAGATATACCCTATTTTCTTTGACAAAGCTGAAAGAAAGTGGAAAAAGGAGCTTCTGTAGGGAATCAGAATAGGTAACAAATGCCACAGAAGGAAGAGAATAGGCATCAAGTAGAGAAGAGGCCACAAGCACATTCATTGATGCATCGAATGCTAGTGTTTTCGCCTTATCCACAGTTATAAAATCCTCTGTTAGCTCCGAGTTGTCTATTTTTGAACACAAAGAATTACCCTCATTCATTCATCTCAGATGCACAGTGAATGAGATAGGAGAGAAGACCAAAGATATTGATATTCCCGGATCAAGTTCTGAGCCAGCAGGAAATAGGAATAAAATAGGACAAAGAGCTGTTAGCAAGGCTTGTTCACAATGCCCTCTTATGTTAGAAGGAAGCCTTGGACAAAAGCAAAGTTGAGTGGAGCAGAAAGGAGGTATAAGAACTAGATTGTTTAGCAAATGACATAGAATAGGACAGCGGAAACATCCCATTGGGCTTAGAGTCCTTATGCAACTACTTGTAAGTTAAGCAAGTGAAGCTACCATCCAAAACCTAAAATATCTTCTTTCTTATCCCGCTCGTCGTCTAGTAGACTGTTAGCAACATGCCTCAGGATAGAGGCAGATGTTAGATATTCTCTAAGCTTTAGCCTTACAACAAGCTAACACAACTTAACTACTGAAAACTGCTTTCTTCATATATAAAAGCCGACTATCGAAGTAGAGGAGATAGGTGTATAGATTTTTTTTTTTTGCTCTCCCTCTGCCCATCTAAAGAGATGGTAGAGATTCCCTTATGAAGCTGATCTTTAGCTGCCCTTATAGCTGGTAGCTAGCCCCTCTCTGGAGATTTCAAAAAACTTTCTAGGCGGCCTTCTTACTAGTAGGGAGACAGCCCAGAGCTCTCCAAGTTCTCTATTCTATAGGGTACTGGCAAAAGTTGCTTGTTCGGCAACTACAATAAATATTTGCGATGTGAGGCAACCATTGAATAGAGGTCAAGTCCTTACCACCAGCCCCAACCTTGGCAAAAACTTTAAGCTACCTCTTCAAATCAAGGACGTTGGTTGTGGAATACCACTTCTAAAGAGTTAGGCGAGTACCCCTTTCTTGATCAGGAATGAGCTTTTCAACTTCTGCCATTTTTCTAGTCATTTGTGAAGCTTTTAGTTGCCTTCTTTGTCCCATTGGGATGACCGGTAAAAAAGAGTCCCTTCTTTCCCACCCTTAAGCACGAAGGCATTCTTCTTCCTATTCTCGATCAGACAACTTAGACAGTCTTATCATTTCCATTTGAAGATGGATGGTTTCTACACATATAGATCCACTTGGGTATACCATCTCGATACAGAGTGAAATTCACTACCAGTTTTCATACCAAGGAGTCTCCTCCCGTCTAACTTCCTTACTCTTTTACTATTCATATGCACCTACATCTGCAGCATCTTTCAAAAAGTAGTTGCTTAAAAAATTATCAAGTGATTGACAAGTCCAGTCCCAACCTCTTGATTTTGAATGACAACGCATCGTGGACCCATATATATATTGTCTCCTAATACATGACCAATTAGTGTTTGGACTAACATTTTTTTCATCATCCTCCCTTTTTGAGGACTCACGAAAATACTTCAGATAGTACCACAATCTATTCAGTGTATAATAATGTGTTGAAATACTTCAACAAGTCAATGTGTGAGGTATCAAGCATCTGATGTTCGTACAACAGTATCTATAATGCCTTTAGGGGCTTCGTAGCAAGAAATTCTATATTCTGTCAAAGAAAGTCCCTCACGCAATTGCTTTGAATGGGTAAATTAATCATTTGTCCTTGAGAATCTGACATTAATCTTCTCATAACCACCTAATGGCCGGCTCGTTACCTTCCAGAATGGGGGATCTCCATTGGCAACAACAATGGTAGTTGTTGTGGAACTACTAGGCCAGGAGAGGACAACCTCTTGTTCTTGCTCCTCTTTCTTGGATTCAGGGGTAGAGGTCCTATGGTAGGTAACAACAAGCACAAGCACTTGACTGAAGGGGACCAATGCTTCTACTCTAGAATCAAGGAGCCATTTGTAGTGAGAAGCAAGGGATGTCATGAATGGTGTGAGGTCATGTCACAAAGAATTGGCCTCTTTCTAAATAGAGAGTGATCCTATTCCTTCTATAGAGGATATAGAATTTGTCCTCATAGCTTTTGTCTTTCTAAGGCGACTCAATGCATTGGAGGTGGGACCTGCTAGCATAATGCATGCTAGAACATGAAAATTCGAAATCTCATGAACAAATGACTTTTTTTTGTGGACAAACTTTCTGGTCAGGCCTATGGATGGATCCTTTTAGATCTATGGGTTGGCCATTCACATGAGCATATAGCGAGTCTATACTTGAGCATTTGACTTGGCCCCTGATAGGTGCAGTCAGGAATCATTCTTGATGGGCCTAAAACTTCGCCGAGCCTACTAGCATCCCTTTTCACTGCACATTTTATTTATAAAGAAGACGATCATAGGATCTAATTTGCTTTCTATGGTGAACTAGTCATTCCATACTTCTACTTGTCTTATGTGTGTGGAACTAGGTCTTTTTGGTTCCAGCTTAATTGAAGTAGGTAGGGCTGGGCGAGAAAGGGTCGCCTCTTGCCTACCTAATAGTAAGCAAGCCTTCAATTCCACCAGGGTCTTACAGTCTCTAAGAAATACCTAACTAAAGAAGAATAGTGCTCTTTCTAAGAGTAGGCATGGAGAGATTTTTGTAGGGAAACTTGCAAGTCAAGTTTGGGGGGAGGCAGGTGTCCACCCAACCTTGCGAGTATTCGGATTATAATTGTTTTGATGAACAGTCAATCACTTTTGATAGTTATATGATTCCAGAAGATGATCTAGAATTAGGTCTATCACATTTATTAGAAGTGGAAAATAGTGTAGTTGTACCAGCCAAAACTCATCTACATATGATTGTAACACCTTCTGATGTAACTCATAGTTGGGTTGTACCTTCCTCAGGTGCCAAATGTGATATTGTACCTAGTAATTCAAATCAGACCATAATTTTAGTACAACAAGAAGGAGTTTATTCTGGTCAGTGTAGTGAGATTCGTGGAACAAATCATGCCTCTATGCGTGTGCTTGGATACATACACGTGCGCCCACTCTGGCTCAGCTGCACCACCCAGGGTCGTGGTGCGAGCCACCCGAGAAGCAAGCTATTACAGTGAGCGGCTAGAGCAGTAGGGAGCCGAGGAGTAAGGTGGTAGATAAGATAGAAGAAGGAGCCAGGCTCTTGGTAGAGCATAGGAGATGGTTTAGGATAACAAACTTGAAATGTGGAGCTAAAGCGGCTGGTGGGCAAGTGGTTAGTGGCAAATAGCACCCTAGTGGATGGCATTCCTCTCTATGGCTGGCACTCAAGGAACCACGAGGCACTCCATACAAAGCAAGCAAGTCTTAGGGATGAGATGCCTGTGCAAGGACCTCAATTCTCATTAGGAGGTTGAACCAAGGACCTATAGAAGTTAGGGCTACCCCATCCCCATGGCAAGGTAACAGTGTCCTGAGGGAGGAGTTGAGAGGCCTTATAGTAGAAGTAGCATGGAACACTTTTTCATTCTAGGCCATGCAAAAGGGGGCCAGTCCAAGATCATATAGTTATTTAAAAAAAAGACAATAGAAGCTCTCAATAGCCTCTTTTTGAGTTATTCTAGCTTCTTCATTTTTTGTGCCACAATGAATGAAAAAAACCATCTCAACAAAAGGAGAAGGACCTACTATGGTAGAGACTACTTATCCTCTTCTTGTTCCTAGCGGTCTATTATGAGATCGTGAAGTCTGGAATCATCAATATGAGGGATCCCCCAAAATAGAGAAGGATGAGCAAGGCTTTCACAAGAATCTCCACCTCTTCCTAGTCAATATAGATGGGAAGGGGATCAACATAACTAGCGTCTTTTTATGCATGTACACCTTTGTTTTAGGGTGGGGCCACCCTCCCTCCTGCTAATCCGGCCATTTTTGAACCTTTCTTTCCTACCCGGACTTCTACTTGCAATTCCTAGCCCGGCACTCTGCCTAGTTATGTACATGTTCCGACTCGCCAGTCATTATAGATAGATATAGTGGCATGGCGATGGCGAGGTGAAGGGGGAAGCAAGTAATTCACTTCATAGACTAAACTAGTCGATTCTTAGAAGCTTAATGAAGGCTGACCACTACATAGAGACAACTACGATGATAGTAGAGAGGTAGAATTGAAGAGCTTAGTGTGAAACGCTCAAGAAAGAAGTAGAGAAGGGGTTGTGCACCCTCTGCCCCTTCAGTTCGGGATGGACATCTGAAAAAGGTGAGATAAATGGAAGAGTAGCGCACTAGTGCAGCTCACTTTGCTTTTTGATGCTCCACTCACAGCTTCACTTCAAAGCCAACAAACTCTAGCATCAAAGCTGAAGTGCCTTAGCCCTGTAGATTTGAAGTTTTGCTTCAAAACAGGGTGCGCCAAAGCAACTAAGTACTAGCACTCCCACTATCGAAGTCTAGACTTGCTGCTCCCTTTCTCACTTTTGAGAGGTTGGATTTCACCTATGATCAAGCAAGCAACATGCACTTTTTCATGTTCTTGTTGTTGATGTTGACTTTCAAGATCATTTTTTTTAGCAGGCTAGGATTTTTGGAGCTGCTCCCAGCTCACACTATGGTGGCGGAAGTGCCACCATGAAGATCATGGAGTGTGAGCAGTATGAGCTGAAAGGCTCTCATAATGTTTGGAGGGCAAGGGGCATATATGCCAAACCTGACCCCTATCTATCGTCATAGAAGCTGTTCCTTTGAAAGATTATGGTTCTCAGGTATCCAATCCATTAATCCTCCAAAACAACTAAACTGAGGAAGCTGAAGCAGAAATGAAATTATAGGTTGAGGGAAGTCCAGGAAGGCTTCATTCACTCACTCAATTCGCTCCAATGCTTGTTTAGTAGATAGCAAATGGGGTGCATAAGCCCTTATAGGGATAGTGGATAGGGTGAGGCATGAGCTCGTAAGTCAAGCACAAAATGAGCCTTGTCTAATGAAGCTTTGCTTCCTCATCTTGCTTGCTTCTTAGAAGCTTAACACACTATAATATAGGCATTCTGGTATGGTAGGAAGACACCTTTGAAGTCCAACCCCTACATAGAAGTGATAGCAAAGCCAAGCCATCAAAAGATGAGTAGTCCTTATAGCATAGCAATAGAAATTGGCCAACCTATAGCCCTCTTTTTTTTTCTTGTTTAGGCACTACTGAATGAAATTTACTACTCAAGTACCAAAGGTCCATTTTGTTTCTTTTTAAAAATGGTTTCAAAACTGATCGTGGGTAATTCCATGTGTTCGTTCAAGTCAAGTATTTGTTGGGGCCATACGAGTCAAGGGTGGGTGTAGTGGTAGTTTATTCCCCCCTGACTAGGGAAGGGAAGATAAAGGCAACTGAAAAGCATTCTTTCTCAGAAAAACCATCTTGATTGATAGTTAGAGGCAACCAGAAAGCAGATCCATTTTGTAGTCTAACCCATCCTTTCATTATCTTCAAAGCAAAGTGTGTTGCATATTAGAACTCATTAAAGCCCAACATTAAGAGTTAGGTTAGACAATCGGGAGGCAAAAGCATAGTGAGCTCGCTTCAACCTGCCTGATAATCTGAATGAAATGTCTCGTTAAAAGGACTCTTCTTCATCGAAAGATTTTTTGTTCCTTTTTCTATTGGTGAGTAGTGGTACATACTCAGGTGACTAGATGAAGGTAGGGTGTATGCCCAATTGGTGATTGAGACCATAGGCTAGAGGACTGGCCATATTGGTATTAGTGTGGCATGGGTGGGCCAAGTGAGTGCCAACTTGGAGTTCTAACAAATATGAGTGAGAAGCCCTATGGCGAGAGGATACTTGAAGGGGTGGACTTAGTCTAGGGAATCTTATTCTATTAAAAAAGCATTATGCATTTATTTGACGGTAGTGTGGGATCGCTATCTTATCTCGATATGTCCACTATCATAGAATACAACATTTAGAAGCTCTACACGACTTATTAATTGATTTCTCTCTCTTTAACAAATGGGTGGGGAAGGCCTATCTCGTTGCTGCATCTTGATCTAGTCTTTCCTATCCAAATCCAAATAACGGCAGACATCTCTATTGTTGATTTGAACCTTTTGATGAACAAAATGGAATAGACCTGTATATCCAGGTAGAATATGTAGTACAATTAGAATAGAAAGGGAAGGGGCTGGCCAGGGAAACATAGTTTCAAATAAGTAGAGTTGACTGAAAGAAAATAAAATCTAGTTGCAGGTGGGGAGTTTTTATCTATATTTAGAACCCACTCCTAACATATCAAAAATGAGATTCTATTGCAACAAAATAACATTCCCTCTTATGTATTTGAGGGTAGATGATGTTCCAGCTCCTACACACCTACTCTAAATCATATATGAATTGACTATTCTAGTAACCTCCAACTATCCCACTTGAGGTTGTCAACCAGCCATTCACACAAAAAAATCCTCTCTTGTCGATCATAAAGAGCATAGACCAATAAAGTTCCCTCCGACCAGTATAGTAACCCATAGACCAATTATGGTCTTCTCAACTATTCACCACTGCACCTTTGAGGCCCCAATAAATCCCTTCCTTTTGGTGTGTGCTAACTTTGTCAAAGCCCTTTTATCAGTCTCCCAAATGAGCTTAAAGAATAGAAGAGTTGGATGGGTTCACTCTAGCATGCAATCCTTGGCTTGGAGATAGACCCAATCCTCTACTCTATAGTGCTAGTGCCTTAACCTTAACAAGGTCCTACCCCTATGGATCCATTCTTTCAAACCCTGAATCCAAAACCATTCCCATTAAACATTCACCAGCTACATTCGCTTACCAATAAAGCTCCACCTACAACCAAAAAAGTAGATGCTAGAGCAGCAACTCGAGAATCCGTAGATGATGCCAAATAAAGGCAGTAGATACCATAGGGGAATCCACTGAATCCATCTATCCAAAAAGTAGCAAAATAAGAAATGTTATATCCTCACCTCAAATAAGTAACTACTAGGGTGTAGGGCAGTTCTATAACATATTCAAGAGCATCCATAGGATGGATCAGAGTAAGAAATGTAAATGGAATGTTTTTATGAACCAACAAAGAAGACCAACATGGGTAGCTCGATTGATCATCATAACTATTTTAGCCTAGTTCCTTATCCTTCAAGTTCAAGTGGAACCCCATAAAGTGGATCCAGCAATGGAATCTGTAGCTACCAAGAATTGTTCTTTCTCCCTCTCTACTACCACAAAGTTATAAAAGGCCTTTATAAGCTTAGAAGTCTTTGCCTTAGAGTCTCGATATGATATGAAAAAGGAGAGGAATAAGCATAAAACACCCTATGACCCTGCCCGGTTAATTCAGTTGAAAAAGCCTTTCATTTGCAAGATTAAGTGCCAACCTATATATAGCTACTTCTAGGCAAACCTCCTGGCTGTCTCTGCACCCCTACCTCCTTTATTATTAAGCAGTCATTTAGGGGCCAAACATTGGTGATCTGGGCTATTTCCATCTCGACGATGAAGCTTATACCCCATCTATATCCTTGTATATCCAAATTGTATATCCAACACTTTATCCCCTACTAGAGGAACTACTGATACACTGTACATTGAAGTCAAAGCAAAGCACTGGCAGAAGGAATTTCAAGTAATAGAGGAATAAAGTTGCACATGCTTCTGTAAGCTAAAAAGAATCAAAGGCAGAATGCTCAATCAATAGGGGTGAGCTAGTCTATTACTGAGTTACTTGTAGGTATTCCCTCCCCCCTTCGGATGACTATGATTGATCCAATGATTCATTGTAGTTAATGCAATGCTATGTCCAAGAGAATCGATCAGGGAATAACCAACAAGGATCCTTCTCAACCTGTTGGGCCTTCAACTACTCCTCCATCGGCTCTTTCTATAAACCCTGTGGTGAATTCTATTGCCGATGCAAATTTGAAAACTTAAGCCAGCACTTCTATGCCTAGGCCTCTTGTGCATTGACAGGGAAGAACATTGACTAGAAATCCCAATAACCCAACTTGCTATGCATGTTGTAAATGAGAATCATCACGGTGCTGATGTTGACTTGCAAGAGGGGCAGCTTGCAGGTAGGGCTACTGCACAAAGAAGGGAGTCACTAAGATTGCGTGCAATGGGAGAAATTAGAGTGAAAGCCATCTCTTATCCACTCAGTCGATTCCATTATTCCCGATCCGAACTATAAAGAAGTTGGGCAAAAGGAAGGAAGACCTCGAGCTAGCTCAATTAAGATTTTCTTTTTCATGTTTCCCCCTCCCCCTCCTAAAGTCAAGAATGGTAGGATGCTAAAGAGATTGCTATGACACTAGTTCAGTTAAACAAAGCCCGAAGCTAGAATTCTAAAAAGGATGCCTCTCGCTTTTTCTCTAGATCTTAGAAGGACCTTTCTTCCTTCTCTATAGCAAGTTTTAAAGGGGCATAGCAGCTCAAGTTCAAGGGTCAAAATTTGATTAGGCAAGAGGAAAGATCCACGGGAACTTTACAGCGTTCACACTTTTTAGGCTAAAGGATTGGAATCAAGAGTTCAACCCCTTCATAGAATAAAGCTTTCAGGACTGCCTTTTCTAAACTAAATGGCTTCCACTTGAGATAAGGACATTTAGTACGATACCAGGTTTGGCTAAATAGGCAAATCCAATATCAATGATAGCATTCATTTTTGAAAGAATCCTAGCCAAAATACGCTTATCCTTTGAATTTGAATGGGACATGTATGTGAGTGTAATACTTGTAACAAGACTAGGAGCGAGACTTTTCACTCTCAAAATGAAGCTGTCTAGAACACTCACTTTATTGGGCCTAAACCTAAATAGGGCGCCACCAATTACTGGAAAGATGCAAGACTACAATACAAGCTAAACCTGTAATAGCATAACAACATCAATGGAATTTCTTTTATAGCTTTTATCATATTATACTATCATTTTTATCTCACACTCGGTCATAGGATAGGCTTTGGCATTGTCACAAGCTATGGGGAATATGAACATTGCCTCGTACAAGGATACAGACTTCGCCCTTGCTTCGGGAAGAGGCAAGCATCAAAAATTGAAATGGCGGCTGGCTAGAAAGGGATATGAAAGTGGGACTATCACACTTTCTTTTATTAAGAACCCTGACTGGTGTAATGGATTTTTGTTAACCAATATGGTTGGAGCATTGATAAGAAGTCTTGGTGGCCGTGGATTACAAATGTAAAACCCTTCCCTTTCGTCCTTGGCTTTTCTAATGTAACGCTAAAGAATTAGTCACCCCTTACCTACCTTTCTTCTTGTAATGAAGATTCATAATATAATATAGGGATTTGCATAGTTGGAGTATGACTTTCCCTGCAATGGATGAAAGGGAAGAAAAAAGAACTACTATTGCTCATAAAAGGAGAAAGAGGAATATTCTCATATTGAGCAATAGGAAGAAACCTACTTTACTAATTGAATGCCCTATCTATTCCTTGGGCCAAAAAGACTATAAGGATGTACATGGGTGCTGTACATAACTGCTTATTGACTTTTTTGTACTCTTTGTGAGAAAAAGACAACCGTACTGTCAGAACAAAACTGACTACTATAGCGGATCATAGACAATAAGAAGGTATGATTGTCATGGTCAACATACAAGAGGAAAGTTGGCTATAGTTAGATGCAAGAGCAGATATGTGAAAGCAGTTCTCTCTTCTTCGATGACTAAGAGCTGGGTTTCTCTATGACCTACCAATCGCCAACTAAATGAGTACAGGCAATGCAAATGGAAATAATCTTATTTCTTTCCAAAGCCAATTCTAAAAATATCAATTGAGCGAAGCCCTTTATGGTATCAAAGAGGCACTAGTTGTCACCTAGCTTCCTCTACACTTGGACCCACAGGAGAAGGAATTCCCTGTGATCTACGACCTTCCACTAGCACTGCACCTGTAGCCAAAGATAGCAAGAGATAGAATGGATAGAAGAAACTATGGCTTGTTTGAGTTGAATGGAAAGATTCTCTACGACCTAAGCCGAAACTAAAATATTTCAGTTTCAGCCTATGCTAAACCATTTCGCCTAAATATGTTTTGATGCTAGGGTTAAGGTTTCGCATCAATCAATGACGGTGACCATAGCAAGATTGTGTAGAGCTGTAGCAGTGGAGCAGCAAGCAGTGCGGGAGTAGAACCGGTGGAGTAGCGAGCGGCGTGCGAAGCAGTAGTAGTGGAGTAGCGAGCAAAAGCGGAATACAAGCAACGAGCAACAACAGAGGAGTGAGCAATGGCGAAGCAGAAGTAAATGAATAGCTAGCGATGGTAGAGTAGCAAGTAGTGACAAAGCAAAAGTAGTGAGCAATGGCGGAGTAGAAGCAACGAGCAACAAGTAGCAAATCTCTAGTCCAATAAGGTACTACCATCCTTTCTTTTGCCTTCAGTGCAAGCACGAAGGATTTCTTTGCTTCTCTATTTTTGAGTAGTGGCAAAGCAGTGAGTAACATTGGAACAAAAGCAACGAGCAACTACAGAATAGTGATTGGTGGATGTACTCCGGAGGCAAAGCGAGCACATCTACCCAAAGTCATTGTGAGCAATGGCACTCTTGGCTCTTAGGACCCCATCAATGACGTGCTCTTCATCCTGAGCATGGAGGAGGTGCACTTAATGCTATCAATTAGCATTTTTATCATAATTACCTCTGAACACTTCGTACAATGTGATATTTATTTTTCATGGATTATTAGACCACTTTTACTATATGTTGTCAATGAACATAGTTATACTTTTACTATATGTGTTGCCAAGATTAATGTAAAATAATTAAAATAGTATTTAATCTTCTGATAAAATTAATTATAAATTCTTTCGTAATTTTTTAAATTTTTTGAAAATTTTTTGAAAATTTTATTGTATTTTCAGTTTGAAGTTAAAGTACAATCAAAATATAGTCAAGCTCTGGTCAACACATAATTAATAAATAAAAAAATATTTTAGCCGAAATTGAAACGACAATGCTTTCGGTCAAAATGATCGAAATAGCTGAAACGCATGATGATATATCCTATTATGTTTCACCTACAAAAAAACATGGAAACAAGTTGGTAAGAGAGCAAAATAGCATTCTAAAGCCACCCAAAATTACCTATACATTGCATCAATGAAATTTGAGAAAACAAAAGATATAAGATGCAATGTATAAAAAAACATGCATGCGTGTTTTAACTCAAATGACATTTTCCAGCTATTAAGAAAAAGAATAACACACAGAAAATTGAAGATTTGGTCAATAGAAGGAAGTCAATATTGTCTTTGTTTTCTTTGGCATATACAATGATTTAATAATGTCTTCATAAATAGGAATGGTTGTTGTAGTAGTTAATGCCATCAGAGGAATATCAAAATAGTAAAAAAACCCAACCTAATTCAGAGCAGGAATCAAACAAAAGGATTGACTTCAACCTTAATACTATCTTAGGGCAAACATAAATTATCTTATACTGGATCTTGATTTCCCTGTATCACAAGAAGAATCACAGAAAAGAGGGGACATGATCTTTGATGCTTATTTGCTTCAATTTATGAGACAAAGATGCTTGTGGTTGCCTTGTAGAATAAACCAATGCGTTGGAAACAAGGGTTGATCCAATAATATCATTGCTTGAGAAGCTTGTGTACAAGGGCTCATCCCCCCTCCATGACTTCCACATATTCTCTTATGGGTTTCACAAAGAGCACCATCAACTTTCTCAGGTTGTTGCTGAGGAGTCGGGGAGCTGCGACAAAGAGAGGTGGTAGGAAAGAGAAGGAGGGGAGTGGTGGTGGTGGAGGGGGTTGTTGCTGGGGCTCTTCGGGAAGAGGGAGCCTGAGGTCTATGTCGAGGAGCTCCTCAGCAACATCTCATCGTGCTTTTTTATTTTCGTAGAGCTTGGTCTTTCAATCCGAAATCCACGTTGATATCAGTTCACAAAGGGATATTTTAGATATAACCCTTGTAATATTCTTTTTTTTAAATTTTATAATTTTTAGTAAATAATCATTTACTTTATTGTGAATTTGTAAAAAATTATTTGACAAAAAATCATGCGCCATGTAACATAAATTTAGAAAATATCACCTAAATTAAATTATTAAAAATTATTTTATTTAAATTTAATTTTATCAATTAAATTAATATAAAATATCAAATTATTTTCATTCGATTTTATTTCAGAAAATTATTTTTTAATTATCAAACACTAGTTGACAAAATTGGATTTGGAATTTTAGTTTTATAAAATCAAACAATCAATCTTTCATAAAAAACTCTACTCATAAATAAATATAAAAAATAAATTATTTTACTTTAGTTTTTATGAAAGTTGATTGTTCGATTTTATGAATTTAAAATTTTAAAATCTAATTTTGTCAAATTGATTATCCGATAATTCGAAAATAATTGTTTGAAATGAAATCGAATGAAATAATTTAATAACTTATATTAATTTCAATGACAAAATCAAATCAAAATAAAATATTTTTAATGTTTTAATTAAGATAATTTTTTGAAAAATTTATGACATAAAATAAATGATTTTTTATTTAAGTATATTCATGTTTTCATTAATCGTGGTGATTAAAATCGTTAAGACCCATTCCCAGATCCGCAGCACGCTGCTGTTGCCCAGCGGCTGATGACAAGGTTCTGATTATTTATTTTTCTTCATTTTCTGTAGATTTTGTTTTACCGATACTTATCTGTAACCTTCTAGGTGGTTATTGTGGGATTATGATAGCAACAATAGTTATTGTGGGATTATGGGATGTGTGCTAACACTCTGAGTCAATAGTTCAATTGAATGTTCATTTTCTTCATTTTATGTAGATTTTGTTTTACCGATATTTATATGTAACCTTTTAGGTGGTTATTGTGGGATTATGATAGCAACAGCAGTTATTGTGGGATTATGGGATGTGTGCTGACACTCTGAGTCAATAGTTCAATTGAATGTATGGCAGAAATATGTAGATTTGGGGATTCTTTTTAATCTGATTTGATATGTAGAATGTGTTACTCTTGTTCACACAAGTTACTTGAGATTGGCTCATCTTTTCTTGATAGTCTTAATTTGCATCTTCAGGTTCTCATGCCACATGAACAGTTTGGGAAACAATTACCTGAGAAATTGCAGCCCGAGCCCTATAATTGGATGCTCAGATCTGCTTCTGTTCAAAATGTAATACCAGATCCGGTACGATTTGTACAATATAAATACTGATCGCTCTACTTTGTATTGTTTTAGACCTAATTTTTTATTTTTATTTCAGACCGAGAACTTTTCCTCCTGGAGCGAAGCCAAGGATTGGAGATGGGGATAGAGATGGAGAGGTCTGATGTTCACTCATTGTTAGATTAATATGAATCTCATCCATGCATTGAGCTTATTCTGAGGCTCTTGCAGCTTGTGTGGCTCAATCCTGATAACACTCATGAGTTATTGTGGGATTATGGGATGTGTGCTGACACTAACGGTGGAGCTGCATTGAGGAATTTGATAGAAAAAGCCTTGAAAGGCCCCCTTGGCTCCTGCACAATAAGAGGTTTGTCAGTATTATGAACTTCTGAGCTGAAAAGTTGAATGTCATCTTGTGCATTGCACCTTGCTATAAGTTGCTGAGTTTTGGTGTTTTTGGATGCTAGTTTGTTTTGTAACAGAAATGAAACTGAGAAAGGAAACATATTTGTTGTACCATTTGCTTGTACAGAAAATACAATGGCAGAACTCTTGTGCTTTGCTTACTATTTCTTTCAAATAGTTGTGATTGTTGAGTTTTGACTGCTTATTGTTATTTGGAAGTCTAGCATGGGCAAAACAGTTATATCCTTGCTTCTTGCAGAAAGTCTTCACTAGCTAAAGATCCAAAGCTTGTTTATCATTGTGGGCTCAACCCAAGAAAGCTCTGCTTTACAACCAATTGAAGAAAATGCTTTGCTTTGGATTCAATAATAGGTACATTTGTATCTTTTAGAGGATTTGGTCCATGTAATTGGGAAAATTATTGCTTGTGACATGAAATTGCTAGCATACTATGATAATTGTGATATTTGTCCTCTTCAATCTTGTGTAAAATTTCCAATAGAACTTGTCATAGCTATGTCTATGATTTCTGGAGACAAAAGCTTCTCACTTAATTCTGCATCTTGTTTTGTAAAATCTTTTTTTTTGCTTTTATTATGCTTAGGAGTATATGTTTGCTGAAATTTGTTATACCTCATATTAGCTGGGGTAACCAACACTTCTATGACATACAGTTGTTACTACGAGAAATCTGCATAGTAATGTTTGTTCACACTAATGTGTTTGGACATGGTATTTTCACCCATGATTCCTGCATTATGAAATTAATTTTTTTGCAAATGTCTCATTTTCTAAGGACATTTTCTTGTTGAAATTTCCAAATATAGTTTGAAGATTTCTTCTCTTATTCTTTGTGCAACCTTATGAGGATATGTGTTGGAGTCAACTTTGATGCAGCTGATGTTTTGTTCAGGTAGTGTTCTGCTTCATTTTGTGGGTCTAGTAGTAGCAAATTGTATATCCTTGTATCTTTCTATTGTTCTATTGATAGTAATCCTTTGGCTCTTCATCGTGCTTCAAAGATGAATGAATTGAATGAACTAGTCGCTTGCTTCTACGACTCTATGATTGCGATATTTCAGTTTCATCTGCTTGATTGCCTCTCAATGATGAACAAGCCACTTGTAACTTGTCATCTATAACTGCAATGTCCTTTCATTCATCCCTCGGGGATGAGCAAGTCTATTGCATCTTGTCCGATCTATGATTATAATCTTTCAACAGCACAATTTCTATTGCTTTATCTAATTGTTATGGATGGATCATCTCTTGTTGATATTATATTCTTTGATAATTTCTATGAAAGTTTTTTTTAAAAAAATCTTCCTTTGCATGATAAAAAAGATCTCTCTTTTCATGATCTTTCATGATAAATGAATGAATAAAATGATCATCAACATTTAAAAGCAGTTCATACTCTTTGAGTCACAGGCATTGTGGTGAATGCTTTGTTGCATATTACTTAGCTGGATTTGTATGTAGTTAGAGAGGAATGTATGCAGTTCTACTAATGAATTGGTGGCAGTATAATTTTTTTTTCCTTTTAGGTGGGGAGAAGGGGGGGAGGAGGGCGGGAGGGTAGGGAGGGCTGAAGGGGGGAGTAGGCGGAGGGTTAGCGGGGCGGGGTCAGGGAGGAGTCGAAGCAAGGCGTTGTGAGGAATAGAGCGGGACGGAGGGACGGAGGGAGTGGGAGGAGGGTGGGAGGAGGGGAGGGAGGGAGGTAGGGAGGGAGTGCGGAGGGAGGGACGCGGGAGGGCAGAGGGGAGCGGAAGAGAGGGGGAGAGCGGGGGAGGGGGAGAGAGGGGGAGAGAGGGGGAGAGGTGGAGAGGCCCATGGGTGGTGGGGTGGGAAGAGAGAGGGAGAGGAGGGGCGATGGGAGCCGCGGGAGGGAGGGATGGAGGGATAGGGGGGCGGGCTATGGGAGGGAGGGCGGGAGGGGAGAGTGAGTGGGTGCAGAAGTTCGAGGAGGGAGAGGGGGAGCCGAGGGGGAGAGAAGGGGATGGGACCATGGGAGGGTGGTAGGGAGTAGGCGAGGGAGAGGAAGGGAGAGGGCGGGGAGGGCCGGCGGGAGGGCGGAGGGCAGTGAGGTCCGTCGAGGGGGGGGGTGGGGGGAGAGAAGGAGAGGGACGGGAGCGAGGGAGAGGGATGGCTGCGGGGGGGGGGGGGGGGGGGGTGGGGGGGTGGGGGAGCGAGGGAGGGCGGGGGAGATTGAGCAGGATGCAGGAGATAGAGCGAGGGGGGCTGGGAGGGAGGGTGGGAGGGGGAAGTGGGAGAGGGAGGGAGCTGGGAGGGGCGATGGAGGCGGGGGGGGGGGGGGGGTGGGAGAGAGAGGGAGGGAGGGGGAGAGTGAGGGGGAGAGTGAGAGGGTGTAGGAGATAGAGAAGGGAGAGGGAGGGAGGATGGGATGGAGGGAGTGGGAGGGAGGGAGCCGGAGGGAGAGGAAGGCAGCAGGAGCTAGAGGGAGGGAAGGAGGGAGGGACGGACGGAGGGGGAGGGAGAGGGAGTGGGAGGAAGGAGAGGGAGGGAGAGAGGGTGGGATTGAGAGGGTGGGATTGAAAGCATGGAAGGGAGGGAGCAAGGGCGTGGTGGCAGTGGGGGTGGTGGGGGGGGGTGTGGGGAGGGGGGGGGGGGGTGGGGAGGGAGCGCGAAGGTAGAGGGAGAGGGAGGGCGATTGGGAGGAGAGTGATTTGAGTGGGGAGGGAGAAAGGAGGGAGGGCGAGGAGTGGGGAGGGCCCCCCACCGCACCGGCCGCAAGTTGGGGGGGGGGAGGAGGGAGCGGAGAGGGATGGGTGTATAGTTGTGGGCAGGGTGAGCGTGGAGGGAGGGAGGGGTGGGGAGGGAGATGAGAGAGGTAGAGGATGAGGGACGGGGAGGGGCGGCTGGAGCCAGATGTAGTGGGAGGGAGAGCCCTCGGTTGGAGGTGGAGCGGGCTGGGGCGTGAGAAGGGTGTGGGGTAGGGGGGGGGGGGGGGGGCTGGATGGGGCTCGGGAGAGGGAAGGGGGGAGAGAAGGGGGGGAGCAGGAGAGGGTGCGGGAGTGGGAAAGGAGGGAGAGCAGGATAGGGAGTGGGAGTGTGGGAGGGAGGGAGAGCTAGAGGTGGAATGAGGGAGAGGTAGCGGGAGAGAGAGAGGGAGATGGAGCGAGAGAGAAAGAGGGAGTGGGAGTGTGGGAGGGTGGTAGAGCTAGAGGTGGAGGGAGGGAGAGGTAGCGAGAGAGAGAGGGAGTGGGAGTGTGGGAGGGAGGGAGAGCTAGAGGTGGATGGAGGGAGAGGTAGTGGGAGAGAGAGGGGGAGAGGGAGGGAGGAGAGGGAGCAGGAGAGAGGTAGGGAGGGAAGGGG
>RXID01011451.1:23412-45356 GCA_005019695.1 Trichopus zeylanicus subsp. travancoricus
AGGGAGAGGGAGATGAGGAGGGAGAGGGAGGGAGTGGGTGCAGGAGGGAGAGAGAGGGAGCGAGAGAGAAGGGTGTGGGAGGGAGGGAGGGTGGGAGAGCGAGAGAGAAGGGTGGGAGATGGAGGGTGCATGAAAGGGGGAGAGGGAGAGAGGGAGGGAGGGAAGGAGGGAGTAAGAGAGGGAGGGAGAGGGAGGAAGGAGAGGGAGGGAGAGCGGGGTAGGGAGTGGGAGTGTGGGAGGGAGGGAGAGCTAGAGGTGGAGGAAGGGAGAGGTAGCCGGAGAGAGAGAGGTAGAGGGAGCAGGGGAGAGAGAGGTAGTGGTTATGTGGGAGGGAGGGAGAGCTAGAGGTGGAGGGAGGGAGAGAGAGAGGGAGAGGGAGTGGGAGAGAGAGAGGGAGTGGGTGTGTGGGAGGGAGGGAGAGCTAGAGGTGGATGGATGGAGAGGTAGCGGGAGAGAGAGGGAGAGGGAGGAAGGGAGAGGGATCGTGAGAGAGGGAGGGAGGGAAGGGGAGCAAGAATAGGGTGGGCGAGAGAGGGGGAGCTGGAGGGAGAGGGAGATGGGAGACAGGATTGGGTGGAGTAGGGGAGGGGAGAGGAGGGAGGGCGGGAGGGGAGGGAGGGAGGGAGGCGGAGGGGAGAGAAGGGGGAGGCCGGAGGGGCCCGGAGGGGGTGGGAGAGGGAGGGAGTAAGGGGGAGGGATGGATTGAAGTGAGGGAAATGAGGTGTTGAGGAGGGGAGAGGGATGGAGGGGGTTGCAGGAGGGAGAGAGAGGGATGGAGAGAGCAAGGCGTGTGAAGAGGCGAGGGAGGGGTGGGGTAGACGACGGGAGCACGAGGCGGGGCGCGAGGGAGAGAGGGAGGAGAGGGAAGGCGGGAGTGGGAGGACGGGAGTGGGAGACGGAGGGGAGAGGGAGGAAGGAGAGGGAGGGAGAGAGGGTGGGGGAGCGGGACCCCCCCCCCCCCCCCCCCCCCTCCCCTTTCCCTCGGCTCCCCCCCCCACCCCCCCCCCCGCCCCCCCCCCCCCCCAGAGGTGTCGGCGTAGGAGGGAGGGAGGGTCCTGAGGTCGGAGGGAGGGAGAGGGCGGAGGAGGGAGCAGAGGGAGAGAGCAGAGATGAAGGTGGAGGGAGTGGGAGGTAGGGAGGAGTGCGAGGATGAGGGAGAGGAAGCGAGAGGGAGTGGGAGGGGAGGGAGCAACGTGGCGAGAGGGGGAGGGAGGAGCATGGTGGGAGCAGGAGCGGGTAGGAAGGGAGAGAGAGAGAGGTAGAGGGAGAGGGATATGGAGGGTGGGAGGGAGGGAGAGCCAGAGGTGGAGGGAGGAGGAGAAGGTGGGAGCAGGAGCAAGAGTGGGAGAAAGAGGGGGAGGGGGGAGGGTGAGAGTGAGGGAGTGAGAAGCGGGGGAGGGAGAGGGAGCTGGAGGGAGTGGGAGGGAGGAAGGGATGGAGAGGGAGTGGGAGAGGGAAGGAGGGAGGGGGGTGGGACTCCAACTTTCTCCACGAGTAGTCCTTCTTTCTTTTCAATTGGAAATTGTTGGTCACGATGGCCTGAACTTCGAGGCACTCATCAAAATAGAGTGTGCTCCCTCGCCACTGCGACCCACCAGTTTTACAAATGGATGGAGAAAACAAAATCAGTCTCATTGATCAGTGTGTTGAAGAATATATACTCACCAGAAAGATGCAGCACCACCTATTTCAACCATAGAGTCGACTTAAAAATCAGACAACAATAAGATAGACAATAAAAGAAAGCACTGGACTTTGATTGTTAGAACGTTCGACTTGTATGTGTTAAGCATATAGCAAATTCTTCTCATATTGGATTTGCATTTTTGAATGAATTCATCTACATTCTAAATATGATGTGACATCTCAGTACTTTCCTTTCCCTTCTATTTATCATGCAAGGAATAACTAGCCTGAGGGAACGTCTTGGTGTTGCAAATTCATAAGCAAATAGGGATAGGGGCATAATGGGAATAGGAGTGAATTGGTGGAAGGCAAGCAACTCTCGTAAGAGGTCTTCTCAGTTGAGCTATCTGAGGGAAATTGGTTTGGTATCAACAACAGTCGCAATGGTCCTCTCTTTTATCGGCTTCAAAGTTCTTCGACATCATTCTAACACTGTAGCAAACCTTTGACAGTACAGGGTAGGTGCAAAAGAAAGATAAGCTTGAGTTGCTCCACTTCAACCTAATCAATCTGTCTTGCCATATTATACAGTCGCCTTGTTAGTCTCTATTGCAAGAAGAAAAAACTTATATTCATCGCTTCTATTATGATATTGTATTTTCTATATTATTTAATAAAGGAAGCTATCCTCCTCCCATCACTCATTGAGAAAACTTGTCTGTTTCTCCTTCTATGACTCGTTTATGCAATCATAGTAGCTTAGAGTCTTATCCCACTTCCAGTGAATATAGTTTATTAGATCTAATTCTGAAGATAGTGCAATCCTTATTTTAGACTGCTTTGGGAGCTGCCTATTAGGTAAGGCACATTGGGAATCCACCTTTTCTTTTTAGCCCATGGGTTGCCCCTTCTTGGTTTCTGACACCACCTTTTTTCACTATTTTTCGAGTTTGATTTCAAAATATTTAAAAGATGAGAGAACACCGACTGAACTTCTAGAGCACTTTTTCGAATAATCAAGCTCGTCTGTCTCTAATGCAAATGAGGAATGCAAGATACCAGAGTCATTTCCATCCAAAGGGTTCTACTGGACCGGTCCTCGGGGATGAGTCAACTTGCAACTGATATCGCATGAAAATCAGTGTTGAGGATGAGAGCCTGCATTTTGATACGCTTAACACATACACATGTGTGAATTTTTGTCTTGTCTTGTGAATTTCCCTTTCTCAATGATAGGCCGCTCTTTCCTTCTTTGATTTTTTGCTTTGATGAAGACACTCGATCTTATGTATCTACCAATTATCTTTTTGCCTCTGCTCGGTAGTGGAGCAGTCAGTTTTTTTGGACATTTTCTAGGATCAAGAAGAACCTCTATAATGACCACTATGTGCATTTTGTTTTCTTCGATCTTCTCTTTTCATGCTTTTTATGAAGTTGCACTGGGAGCTAGTGCTTGTTAGAAGCGTGGGGCATAGGGCTCGTAGTACTCCCCTTTCTTGATCTAGCCTTTTCTTCACTTTGGTAGTGAATTACCTAAAATCAAAGGAGGCTAGCCTACACACCTATACCCTTACTGTGTCAGGCAGGTAGGCACTGGACTCTTTGTTTGATTAGGGGGAGAGGGAGACGTCTGGTCTACATAATGGGAAGAAAGAACTTCTTTGCTTGGTAAAAGCCAACATCTTGATAAGTCGGTTCAATTGCACTTGAGAAAAGGTGAGGTAAAAGTAAAATAAAGAAGGAAAAAGCACCAGACTCAGATGGAACAAGTGAATTTGATTTGGGCAGGGTGCAAGCAATTTAGTACCATTTTCAATGCTCTGATTAACTAGTTTATGCTCGCTTTCCCCCACTCTTTCAAGGAAAGGATAGGGTATGAATTTCTTTATTCGTTGATGTTCCATACCAGATCGACATAAGGGGTTGGGTTGGAGTTCTAACGGGAAAGAATTTCTTTGTTTGGGAGGGAGAGAAGAGAGATGATTAGAGCTTGGGGGAAGGATAGAATTGAGAAGTCCCACTATACTCCATTCGCCACTATGATGAAGAAGAAAGAACTCGACTAAGACTAAGCCTATAGGGATAAAGTCTTGAAACAAACCCTGCTGATCGTGATGGTGATAGTAGTGGTTCCCACTAGCCACCGACCTGATGTGAGGGTATTCGGGAGAGAAAAAGCATATTTGCAAGGGAGGAAAAAATAATTTCCCAATAAGTAAAGGGAATAAAGAGTTATAGCTCGGGAGAGATTCGATAACGTGATAGAATTTAAAAGCAACAGATAATAGAGTTGTAGCACTTACACAGCAAGGGGATACGGATATGGAAGCTCTTACACAAGGGAAAGAAGAGAGAAAGCAAGATAGGTGACTGAGGCGGGCATCAAAACCAAGCAACCCGGTCTCATAGGTTCCATAAACGATGAGGTTGGGTTACATACCGGTTTGGAGCTCTGAGTCAACCTAAGAAAAAGAAAGGTAGCATTCCCACTAGAGCAAATAGAATTGAGAAGTCTATATACATTCGCAAGGTATTCACCTACCCTGCTAGTTGTATCATATGTGGAATACCAGGATAAGAGCAGACACGCTCAGGATCGGGGTATGAAAGACATCCCATTTTCCCCCGAATAGGCACGAGCTGAGTCAACAATGGAGAGAGACTACAACCTTAAGCCAACCCACACAAAATGAATTACACCCACTCTGTTAAAGAGGAGAGAAAAGCATGCAAGGGATGATTTTGACACTTGCTCATTGCATGGAAGATTGCCTCTTCTGACGGTATATGACGTATATCATTTTGCATCAGTCCCACGCTTACCATGTTCTAACTACTTTGATTTATAGGTCAAAGTGAAATAAGCATCGATAAAGCTTACTTTTCTCCTATTTGAAAGCTATAGGCCTTAGGCACTATAGGAAGATTACAGGGAAAGAAACATCAACATACAGTAGCTTGAGATATTGAAGAAGTAAAGTAAGCGAAGGACATTGCAAGAGCTATTGGTGGTTGATGAAACATACAGAGAAAAATGAGAGAGAAGAGAGATGATTCGTTGTTGGGGTGGAGATCTGTAGCAAGTTTGCTCTGTAGCAAGGTTAGAGTTCTACGTGCGAGTTGTATAATATCCTGACCCGGCTGGGTGAGAGGAGTGATAGTATTCCAAGAGCAAGGTTAGCTCAGTGGGGTTAGGTGCATGCATATCGTATTCCAAAGAGTGGGTAGCTCCGTGGCATGGTGTGGCAGTGCATACATGGTCTTTCCGAGCTGATTTCTCTGAATCAAAAACAACCCAACCCCCAAATTAGAAAGAAGAGGGCAAAGCATAAAGTATTAGAGGTGGACGTAATGGTAAAGACATTAGTTCGGTATGAGAAGTCCAGTTCATTGGTTCGTTATTCATTCACGTAGTTTTGTATTCATTCTAATGGTATAGGATTTTCTCCCACTACCTTAATAATTAGGTGTGGGAATCAATTCTTGTAGGCCTAACCAAAATTGGAGGATCGGCATTATCGATGATCTTAGCCTTTGTTTAGTAGGAGTCTGGTAGCAGAAGGCAGCGAAAGAACTTCCCGGGCTGGATGAACTTTATTAACATACCCGAATAATTGTTAGCTTATTCAAAAGGAATTGAGAGAGCCATATGACAATGGCCATGGTTTTAGCTCTTGGGAATAAAATCTGTTTGAGGTATAGATAAAGCAGGCGAAAGGCTTAATAGGAAGAATAGTAGTGGGGTATTGGACTGGTTCCCTTGCTTGAGTTGCATTCGGAAAAAGTGAAAGAGAAGATAGATCGCATATGGCTTTGTAGCCGAGGTAGATAGAGACATGGAAGTGGAAGGAGAAGGGCTGGATTGAGCTTTCTCACTCTTTCTGTGCCTCTTTCTTGGAAGACCTTCCCACAACAAACACGTGGCACGGTTGTTCCCGTGGCAACTCAAGCCAGGGTGAATGGATCTACCATGCCCAGCTCTTTTCTATTCTTTTCTTATACTAAAAAAGTTCCTTGCACTTAGAACTAGAACTTTCACATAAGGCAAGGTATTGGTGCATGTATGATATGCTATTGATCTAGTTTAGGCAGCTTAAGCAAATAAGTCAAGTAGGAATGGACAAAATGTCTTATACTACTATCAACTCTGGAAAAAAAAATCTTCTTTTCTTCTCTATGTCACTAAGAAGATAGAGTCTGAGAGACCGATGAGACTTTCTTTTCTCCTTCTCCCAGCAGTCTCTAGCACAAGTGAAAGGCGACATCTGATTCTCAAGCAGGATTTGTCGAAAATAACCTATATGTCTACTTGCTTGCAGCTCTGGTCTCGTGTCGATCTCTTGAAGCTCTCAACCTATTCTTGTGCAAACCAAGTTCGCTACCTGAATGACAGAGTGAAATAACCCGCTATGAGTAGATGGGACTTTGTTGGGTATTCCTTCTTCTTGATAGCACAGGGGCACAGTCGTAAATACCAAGGAAAGAAGATAAGAAAATGGCCACTCCACGGTAGTAAGTGTTCTGTGAAGGAAGGAAGCCAGGCATAGAGGTGCATGCATATTCGCATTTTAATGCCTTCGACAAGCCCTTTGCTCAAGCTTCTATTGCACCATTAGAAAGCATTTAGGACACCCAAGGAAAAAAGAAAATGGCACATTTCGATGTCACTTATTAAAGTAAGAACCCTGAGAAGAAGATATACCCTATTTTATTTGATAGAGCTGAAAGATAGTGGAAAAAGGAGCTTCTACAAGGGAATCAAAATAGGTAACAAATGCCACAGAAGGAAGAGAATAGGCATCGAGTAGAGAAGAGGCCACAAGCACATTCATTGATGCATCGAATGCTAGTGTTTTCACCTTATCCACAGTTATAAAATCCTCTGTCAGCTCCAAGTTGTCTCTTTTTGAACACAAAGAATTACCCTCATTCATTCATCTCAGATGCATAGTGAATGAGATAGGAGCGAAGACCAAAGATATTGATATTCCCGGATCAAGTTCTGAGCCAGCAGGAAATAGGAATAAAATAGGACAAAGAGCTGTTAGCAGGGCTTGTTCACAATGCCCTCTTATGTTAGAAGGAAGCCTTGGACAAAAGCAAAGTTGAGTGGAGCAAAAAGGAGGTATAAGAACTGGATTGTTTAGCAAATGACATAGAATAGGACAGTGGAAACATCCCATTGGGCTTAGAGTCCTTATGCAACTACTTGTAAGTTAAGCAAGTGAAGCTACCATCCAAAACCTAAGATATCTTCTTTCTTATCCCACTCGTCGTCTAGTAGACTGTTAGCAACATGCCTCAGGATAGAGGCAGATGTTAGATATTCTCTAAGCTTTAGTCTTACAACAATCTAACACAACTTAACTACCGAAAACTACTTTCTTCATATATAAAAGCCGACTATCGAAGTGGAGGATATAGGTGTATAGATTTTTTTTTTTTTGCTCTCCCTCTGCCCATCTAAAGAGATGGTAGAGATTCCCTTATGAAGCTGATCTTCAACTGTCCTTATAGCTGATAGCTAGCCCCTCTCGGGAGATTTCAAAAAACTTTCCAGGCGGCTTGCTTACTAGTAGGGAGAAAGCCCAGAGCTCTCCAAGTTCCTGATTCTATGGGGTACTAGCAAAAGTTGCTCGTTTGGCAACTACAGTAAATATCTACGATGCGAGGCAACCATTGAATAGAGGTCAAGTCCTTACCGCCAACCCCAACCTTGGCAAAAACTTTAAGCTACCTCTTCAAATCAAGGACGTGGTCATGGAATACCACTTTTAAAGAGTTAGTTGAGTACCCCTTTCTTGATCAGGAATGAGCTTTTCAACTTCTTCCATTTTTCTAGTCATATGTGAAGCTTTTAGTTGCCTTCTTTGTCCCATTGGGAGGACCGGTAAAAAAGAGTCTCTTCTTTCCTACCCTTAAGCAGGAAGGCATTCTTCTTCCTATTCTCGATCAGACAGCTCAAATAGTCTTATCATTTCCATTTGAAGATGGATGGTTGCTAGACATATAGATCCACTTGGGTATACCATCTCGATACAGAGTGAAATTCACTACCAGCTTTCATACCAAGGAGTCCCTCCTGTCTAACTTCCTTACTCTTTCACTATTCATATGCACTTGCATCTGCAGCATCTTTCAAAAAGTAGTTGCTCAAAAAATTATCAAGTGATTGACAAGTCCAATCCCAACCTCTTGATTTTGAATGACAATGCATCGTGGACCCATATATATATTGTCTCCTAATACATGACCAAGTAGTGTTTGGACTAACATTTTTTTCATCATCCTCCCTTTTCGAGGACTCACACAAATATTTCAGATAGTACCACAATCTGTTCTATGTACAATAATGTGTTGAACTACTTTAACAAGTCTACATGGGAGGTATCCAGCATCTGATGTTCATACAACAATATCTATAATGCCTTTAGGGGCTTCGTAGCAAGAAATTCTATATTTCATCAAAGAAAGTCCCTCACACAATTGCTTTGAATGGGTAAATTAATCATTTGTCCTTGAGAATCTAACATTAATCCTCTCATAGCCACCTAATGGTCGGCCCGTTACCTTCCAGAATGGGGGATCTCCATTGGCAACAACAACGATAGTTGCTGGGGAACTACTAGGCCAGGAGAGGACAACCAATTGTTCCTACTCTTCTTTCTTGGCTTCAAGGATAGAGGTCCTACGGTAGGTAACAACAAGCACAAGCACTTGACCAAAGGATACCAGCCAGCGCTTCACGTCACAAAGAATTGACCTCTTTCTAAAAAGAGAGTGATCCTATTCCTTCTATAGAGGATATAGACTTTGTCCTCATAGCTTTTGTCTTTCTAAGGTGACTCAATGCATTGGAGGTGGGACCTGCTGGCATAATGCACACTAGAATATGGAAATTTGAGATCTCATGAACGAATGACTTTTTTTTGTGAACGAACTTTCCGGTCAGGCTTATGGATGGATCCTTTTAGATCTATGCGTTGGCCATTCACATGAGCATATAGCGAATCTATACTTGAGTGTTTGACTTGGCCCCTAATAGGTGCAGCCAGGAATCATTCTTGATGGGCCTAAAATTTCGCCTAGCCGACTAGCATCCCTTTTCACTACACATTTTATTTATAAAGAAGAGGATTATAGGATCTAATTTTCTTTCTATGGTGAACTAGTCATTCCTACCTTCTACCTATCTTATGTGTGGAACTAGGTCTTTATTGGTTCTAGCTTAACTCAAGTAGGTAGGGCTAGGCGAGAAAGGGTTGCCTCTTGCCTACCAATAGTAAGTAGGCCTTTAATTCCCCCGGGGTCTTACGGTCTCTAAGATGTTGGCTTTATGGTGTCTCAAATTTGGATTTCTCGGATAGTCTTAATTATATTAAAAAGTTATTTAGTGGGCCTAATCCTTATCTAGATTTATCTTCTACTAGAAGACTTAAATTAGTAGAAGTCTTATTTGAGTTAGTCTTCTACTTTGACTCAAACATCATTAGGCCACATCTATAAATACACCATTGATGTAAGGGTTTCAATATAGAGTGAGAGAGAGAGAGACATAGATCAATACTCTCAATACGTCTTGTGACGGTTAGGCTACTTAGTCTTTTGTGAGAGTTGGTGATATTGGAGTTTCGTCTCCATCATTGTAACATTCTCTTTCTCTTCTCATCAATACAATATTCTCTGGATCTTCTTCCCCGCATATATCTCTTGTGTGCTATCTTTTCCTCTTTTGTGTTCTTCCTGTATATCGTGAATTGTGGTGGACATTGATATTTTTCGCAACACTAAGAAGGGGTAAAACTACCTAACTAAAGAAGAATAGTGCTCTTTCTAAGAGTAGGCATGGAGAGCTTTTTGTAGGGTAACTTGCAAGTCAAGTTTGGGGGGAGGAAGGTGTCGACCCAACCTTATGAGTATTCGGACTATAATTGTTTTGATGAACAATCAATCACTTTTGACAGTTATATGATTCTAGAAGATGATCCTGAATTAGGTCTATCACATTTATTAGAAGTGGACAATAGATTAGTTGTACTAGCCAAAACTCATCTACATATGATTGTAACGCCTGCTGATGTACATCATAGTTGGGTTGTACCTTCCTCAGGTGTCAAACGTGATGTTGTACCTAGTCATTCAAATCAGACCTCCATTTTAGTACAATGAGAAGGAGTTTATTATGGTCAGTGCAGTGAGATTCGTGGAACTAATCATGCCTCTATGCGTGCACTCAGATACATACACATGCGCCCACTCTGGCTCAGCCACACCACCTGGGGTCGTGGTGCAAGCCACCCGAGAAGCAAGCTATTATAGCGAGCGGCTAGAGCAGTAGGGAGCTGAGGAGCAAGGTGGTAGACAAGATAGAAGAAGGGGCTAAGCTCTCGGTAGAGCAGAGGAGATGGTTTGGGATAACAAACTTGAAATGTGGAGCTAAAGCAGCCGGTCGGGCAAGTGGGTAGTGGCAAATAGCGCCCTAGTGGATGACATTCCTCTCTACGGCTGGCACCCAAGGAACCACAAGGCACTCCATACAAAGCAAGCAAGTCTTAGGGATGAGACACCTGCACAAGGGCCTCAATTCTCATTAGGAGGTGGAACCAAGGACCTATAGAAGTTAGGGCTACCCCATCCCCATGGCAAGGCAACAATGTCCTGAGGGAGGAGTTGAGAGGCCTTATAGTAGAATTAGCACAGACCTCTTTTTCATTCTAGGCCATGCAAAGGGGGCCAGTCCAAGATCATACAATTATTTAAAAAAAGACAATAGAAGCTCTCAATGGCCTTTTTTTGGGTTATTCCAACTTCTTCATTTTTCATGCCACAGTGAACGAACAAAATCATCTCAACAGAAGAAGAAGGACCTACTATGGTAGAGACTACTTATCCTTTTCTTGTTCCTAGCTATCTGTTATGAGTTCGTGAAGTCTAGAATAATCAATATGAGGGATCCCTCAAAATAGAGAAGGACGGACAGGGCTTTCACAAGAGCCTCCCCCTCTTCCTGGTCAATATAGATGGGAAGGGGATCAACATAACTAGCCTCTTCTTATGCATGTACACCTTTGTTTTAGGGTTGGGCCACTCTCCCTCCTACTAATCTAGCCATTTTTGAACCTTCCTTTCCTACCTGGACTTCTACTTGCAATTCCCAGCCCAACACTCTACCTAGTTATTTACATGTTCTGATTCACCAGTCATTATAGATCTAGTCGCATGGCGATGGCAAGGTGAAGGGGGAAGCAAGTACTTCACTTCATGGACTAATCTAGTTGCTTCTTAGAAGCTTAATGAAGGCCGACCACTACATAGAGACAACTACCATGATAGTAGAGATGCAGAATCAAAGAGCTTAGTGTGAAACACTTGAGAAAGAAGTAGAGAAGGGGTTGTGCACCCTTTGCCCCTTCGGTTCGAGATGGACATCTGAAAAAGGTCAGATAAATGGAAGAGTAGTGCGCTAGCGTAGCTCACTTTGCTTTTCGATGCTCCACTGGCAGCTTCACTTCAAAGCCAGCAAACTCCAATATCAAAGCTGAAGTTCCTTAGCCCTATTGTTTTGAAGTTTTGCTTCAAGACAAGGTGCGCCAAAGCAACTAAGTACTAGCACTCCCACTGTCGAAGTCTAGACTTGCTGCTCCCTTGCTCACTTTTGAGAGGTTGGATTTCACCTATGATCAAGCAAGCAACGTGCATTTTTTCATGTTCTCATTGTTGATGTTGACTTTCAAGCTCATTTTTTTTAGCAGGCTCGAATTTTTGGAGTTGCTCCCAGCTCACACTATGGTGGCAGAGGTGCCACTGTGAAGATCATGGAGTGTGAGCAGTATGAGCTGAAAGGCTCTCATATTGTTTGGATGGCAGGGGGCATAGATGCCAAACCTGACCCCTATCTATTATCGTAGAAGCTATTCCTTTGAAGGATCATGGTTCTCAGGTATCCAATCCATTAATCCTCCAAACCAACTAAATCGAGGAAGCTGAAGCAAAAATGAAATTATAGGTTGAGGGAAGTCCAGGAAGGTTTCGTTCGCTCGCTCGATTCGCTCTAATGCTTGTTTAGTAGATAGCAAGTGGGGTGCATAAGGCCTTATAGGGATAAGGGATAGGGTGAGGGATGAGCTCGTAAGTCAAGCACAATATGAGCCTTGTCTAATGAAGCTTTGCTTCCTCATCTTGCTTGCTTCTTAGAAGCTTAATGCACTATAGTATAGGCATTCTGGTATGGTAGGAAGACTCCTTTGAAGGCCAACCACTACATAGGAGCGATAGCGAAGCCAAGCCATCAAAAGATGAGCAATCCTTATAGCTTAGCGATAGCAAACGGCCAACTTATAGCCCTCTTTTTATTCTTGTTTAGGCACTACTGAATGAAATTTACTACTCAAGTACCAAAGGTCCATTTTGTTTCTTTTCAAAAATGGTTTCAAAACTGATCATGGGTAATTCCATGTGTTCATCCAGGTTGAGTATTTGTTGGGCCATATGAGTCAAGGGTGGGTGTAGTGGTAGTTCATTCCCCCCTGACTAGGGAAGGGAAGGTACAGGAAACTGAAAAGTGTTCTTTCTCAGAAAAACCATCTTGATTGATAGTTAGAGGCAACCAGAAAGCAGATCCATTTTGTAGTCTGACCCATCCTTAAGGAAAGTGTGTTGCATATTAGAACTCATTAAAGCCCAACATTAAGAGTTAGGTGAGATGATCGAGAAGAAAAAGCATAGTGAGCTCGCTTCAACCTACTTGATAGTCCACATGAAATGTCTCGTTAAATCTTCTTCATTGAAAGATTTTTTGTTCCTTTTTCTATTGGTGAGTAGTGGTACATACTCGGGTGACTAGATGAAGGTAGGGCGTATGCCCAATTGGTGATCAAGATCGTAGGCTAGAGGACTAGCCTTATTGGTATTAGTGTGGTGTGGTGGTCCAAGTGAGTGCCAACTTGGAGTTTTGACGAATATGAGTGAGAAGCCCTATGGCGAGAGGATACTTGAAGGGGTGGAGTTAGTCTAGGGAATCTTATTCTATTAAGAAAGCATTATGATTAGGATTGTGCACTTATCTGACGGTAGTGTGGGATCACTATCTTATCTCGATATGTCCACTATCATAGAATACAACGTTTAGAAGCTCTACACGACTTATTGATTGATTTCTCTCTCTTTAACAAATGGGCAGGGAAGGCCTATCTCGTTCCTGCATCTTGATTTGGTCTTTCCTATCCAAATCCAAATAATGGCAGACATCTCTATCGATGATTCGAACCTTTTGATGAACGAAATAGAATAAACCCGTATATCCGGGTAGAATATGTAGTACAATAAGAATAGAAAGGGAAGGGGCTGGCCAGGGAAACATAGTTTCAAATAAGTAGAGTTGACTAGAAGAAAAGAAAATCTAGTTGCAGGTGGGGACTTTTTATCTATATTTAGAACCCATTCCTAACATATCAAAAATGAGGTTCTATTGCAACAAAAATAACATTCTCTCTTATGTATTTCAGGGTAGATGATGTTCCAGCTCCTATCACACCTGCTCTAAATCATATATGAATTGACTATTCTAGTAACCTCCAACTAGCCCACTTGAGGTTGTCAACCAGCCATTCACACGAAAAAAATCCTCTCTTGTCGATCATAAAGAGCATAGACCAATAAAGTTCCCTCCAACCGGTATAGTAACCCATAGACCAATTATGGTCTTCTCAACTATTCACCATTGCATCTCTGAGGCCCCAATAAATCCCTTACTTTTGGTGTGTGCTAAATTTGTCAAAGCCCTCTAATCTGTCTCCTAAATGAGCTTGAAGAATAGAAGAATTGGATGGGTTCACTCTAGCATGCAATCCTTGGCTTGGAGATAGACCCAATCCTCTACTCTATAGTGCTAGTGCCTTAACCTTAACAAGGTCCTACTCCTATGGATCCATTCTTTCAAACCGTGAATCCAAAACCATTCCCATTCAAAATTCACCAGCTGCATTCACTTACCAATAAAGCTTCACCTACAATTGAAAAAGTAGATGCTAGAGCAGCAACTTGAGAATCCATAGATGTAGAAGTATCAGCCAAACGAAGGCAGTCGATACCACAGGGGAATCCATTGAATCCATCTATCCAAAAGGTAGCAAAATAATAAACGCTATATCCTCACCTCAAATAAGTAACAACTAGGGTATAGGGATGTTCTATAACATATTCAAGAGCATCCATTGGATGGATCAGAGTAAGAAATGTAAACGGAATGTTTTTATGAACCAATAAAGAAGACCAACACGGGTAGCTCGATTGATCATCAGAACTATTTTAGCCTAGTTCCTTATCCTTCACGTTCAAGCGGAACCCCATAAAGTGGATCCGGCAATGGAATCAGTAGCTACCAAGAACTGTTCTTTATCCCTCTCCTACTACCACAAAGTTATGAAAGGCCTTCATAAGCTTAGAAGTCTTTGCCTTAGAGTCTCGATATGATATGAAAAAGGAGAGGAATAACCATAAAAGTGTAACACCCTACAACCCTGCCCGGTTAATTCAATTGAAAAAACCTTTCATTTGCAAGATTAAGTGCCGACCTATATATAGCTACTTCTAGGCAAACCTCTTGGCTGTCTTTGCACCTTTGTTTTAGTACTGCATATCACCCTCAAACTGATGGCCAATCAGAGAGAACAATTCAGACCCTAGAGGACTTGCTGAGAGTGTGTGCTCTGGATTTCAAGGGGAGCTAGGACTCTCATTTGTGTCTAGCTGAGTTCATCTACAATAATAGTTATCATGCTGGTATTCAAATGGCACCTTATGAGGCTTTGTATGGGAGGAAGGGTAGATCTCCCATGTGTCAGACAGAGGTTGGTGAGAGGCAAATTTTGGGACCATAATTGGTTCAGATAGCTACTAAGAAAATTGAGATGATTTGGAAAAGGTTGCTCACAGCACAAAGTAGACAAAGGAGTTATGCTAATACCAGGAGGCAGCATCTAGAGTTTCTCGTGGCCGACCATGTTTTCCTAAAGATCTCTCCAACAAAGGGCGTGATGAGATTTGGGATGAGGGGCAAGTTAGCACCTTGTTATATTGGCCCATTTGAGATCTTAGAGAGAATTGGAGCAGTTGCTTATAAACTTGCCTTACCTCCAGCCTTAGCAAATATGCATAACGTCTTCCATGTGTCAATGCTGAGGAAGTACATCCCAGATGCCACACATATACTATCATTTCAATAGTTACAACTGAGGGAGGACATGACTTATGAGGAGCCGCCAATTCAGATTTTGGAACAAAAAGAGCATGTGTTAAGAAGGAAGGTAATCCCTTTAGTAAAAGTATGGTGGCAGCATCACTCTGTGGATGAGGCCACTTGGGAGAGAGAGGAGGACATCAGGGGCAAATACCCCCATATCTTTTGAGGTATGTTTATTTTAAATTTGGGGACCAAATTTATTTAAGGGGGTAGGAATGTAACCACCCATTACTCCATAATGGCCCATTACTCCATAATGGCCCATTACTCGGGCCCACAACCCACAACCCACAACCCAATAATCGCCTCTATTTATAGGCAGCTATCACCCACTAAACCCTGACGGATAGAGAGCCAATTTGAAGGTAGAGAGAGAATCAAGGAACGATCGTTGGGGAGGCTTACAAAGTGACAAGAAGATTCAGGATGATCGTTATCGAGATTCGAGGTAGGTGACATTACTTTCATCCATTTCCCTTTACTGCTATTCGAAGTAGGTTGAGTTATTTTCATCCGTCTTTCTTTGCTTCTATTCTTGAGACAAGTTCATGTTGAATAATCGGAAAATTTAGTGACCTCCATGATATTTAGGAGGATGATGATAACTTAGATCTAAGTAAAACTGAGTAGAGAATAGGTATATCTAATTTTTAAGGTGTTATATAGATCTATGACATATTTTGAGAATAGAAAGATTAGAGGGTTAGAATTGCAAAAATCTCCATCTTCTTCCTCGATCGTCCGCTGTGCTCTGGCGACCGGCAGCGGAGATGGCAGCGTGCGGTGCGGCGATGTGCGGCGCTGATGTGTGTAGGTGTCGTGCGCAGGTAGCACGGGACCCGGCGTCGACGCAGTTCTGGCACGTGATACAGCGTCAAGAGCGGCCGGTGGCATGCGCACGACCGCACGGGCCAGGGTCCGCTAGCATGCTGCTACACAGGCTGGTCGGGCTTCAGCGACGCCTGCTTCGGCCTGACAGCTCGGGGTGACAATGACCAGAGGCGTGGGGAAGCACGGAACTGGCGACACCAGAAGCGGTGGCCAAACGGCAGCCGTGGCCCAGCGGAGATGGTGACATGGCAGCGGGGTGGCTGGACGGCGCGATGGCTTGGCAGTACGACGGCATGGCAGCGGTGGCAGCGGCTGTAGTAGAATTAAGGTTAGGGTGTTTGAGGAGGAAGAAGGATTAGTTTCAATTATGGTTTAATTTAAGTTGATTATGGATTTGTTTTAATTTAAAAGTTGGCTTTGGTTTGGTTTAGTTAAAAGTTGATTTTGATTTTGGTTTAGTTTAAAGTTGGTTTTGGTTTAGATTTGTTTCAGAATTGATTTTGGTTTAGATTCTGATTTTGGAATTGGTTTGGATTAGGCTTGAGGTTACTTGAACTAATGATGAGGGAAATGGTTTGGATCAAGCTAAGTAATCTGAATTCATGATTTGGTTCATTGAAATGAGTCTGATTATTATGAACTGGAATTGAAATTAATTGCAGAATAGATAGGAGGAATTTAGTAAGATTGATTAAATCAATGGATAAATTGGTTTAAGTTTGGGATAACTGATTTATAATGGTGTTGAAATTTGATTGGGATACTTAAACCTCATTGAGGATGAATTTGTAAGATGAAACAAAATTATGATTTATTTGTAAATCGATTGGATTGGTTATGACTTAGAACTTGAAGGACTAGTCTATGAATCAAATCTGTATTGGAGACTTTTGTGAAAAATATACTATAGGGATTAAATTTGAAATTATTAAAGACTTGGGTGATAATTTGTTGGACCAATGGTTGTTGATAATAATATGATTATTGGAGGTTCATAATGTAGAAATGATGGAAATTATTTATCTTGATGATAGAGTTGTAATTTGAAATGATATAGGGGCTAAATTGCATATATATATTTGAATAGTCATAACCTTCTCATTGAGATTCGATTAGGAGGATTTAGGAGTCATTGGGCTTGGTTTTTCATACTGATTCTATTGGTGGTCTCAAATCCTTCCTTTGATGATGTCTTCTAGCTGAATAGTCTGATTTGTGATTGAGTCGACTCCTTTCTATCGCTTGGTAATCTTGACTCGATATTTATTGTGGCTGAGCCTTTGGTATCTTAAGGGACGTATGCAGTGGGATTCTATTTGACTGGTATCAGTCGGTGATTCCCTACTTCGATACGGGATTAGTGAGACTGTCAGACGTGACAGTAGTCGGTCTCCTGAGTGATAGGGGACGTGATCCGTTGTGTGACTAGACGGGATCACCACTCCATCAGCGGTTGGGAGTGTAGCATAGTATGACTCTACTTGGTAGGGGGTCCAGCCACACCCATATATTGATTTACGTGTAGATTAGTTTAACTCTGCTTGGTAGGAAGTGCAACCGTCTCCGTAATATCTGTAGGGGAGTCCATAGTCACTATCCCTGACCATTGGTTATCGTGATTATGATATCTTGTGTGGTCGGTCTCCTGAGTTGTAGGGGACGTGATCTGTTGTGTGACTAGATGGATCACCACTCCATCAGCAGTTGGGAGTGCAGGGTGGTATGACTTTGCTTGGTAGGGGGTCCATCCACACCCATAAGATATCCTTGCTGATTCATTCCTTGCTGTGGATGTTGGTTTACCTAATCACCATTGTCGTTGTATTATTTTGTTGCTACTGTGTTAATTTTATTGTTGCCACCTAAAAATTGATCTCTCCTACTATTTGGAGGAGGTAATCCCCTACTGAGCATTCGTGGCTCATTCTTTGATTGTTCCTATCCACAGGAGAGTAGCAGCTAAGCACAGGTGACTACAGTAGCAGAGAGCACGTGCGCGACTACCCTTGGAGCTGATTTATTTACATGTTATTTTATTTTTATGCATGGGAAAACTTTGAGAACTTGATTATATCTAGTGAGACCACATTTTGTTATATTATCTGAACTATATTCGTATTAATGAAATAAATTTTAATTCTATGTATTCTGTAAACCTTTTATATGTATGTTGTCCACTTGTGTTGTGGTTCGATCGGACACGACAGGGGTGTTACAAATCACTCTACTTTGTATTGTTTTGGATCTAATTTTGTTATTTTTATTTCAGACAGAGAACTTTTCCTCTTGGAGCGAAGCCAAGGATTGGAGATGGGGATAGAGATGGAGAGGTTTGATGTTCACTCATTGTTAGATTAATATGAATCTCATCCATGCATTGAGCTTATTCTAAGGCTCTAGCAGCTTGGGTGGCTCAATCCTGATAACACTCATGAGTTATTTTGGGATTATGGGATGTGTGCTGACACTAGTGGTGGAGCTGCATTCAGGGATTTGATAGAAAAAGCCTTGAAAGGCCCCCTTGCCTCCTACACAACTAGAGGTTTGTCAGTATTATGAACTTCTGAGCTGAAAAAGTGAATGTCATCTTGTGCATTGCACCTTGCTATAAGTTGCTGAGTTTGGTGTTTTTGGATGCTAGTTTGTTTTGTAACAGAAATGAAACTGAGAAAGGAAACATATTTGTTCTACCATTTGCTTGTACAGAAAATACAGTGGCAGAATTCTTGTGCTTTGCTTACTATTTCTTTCAAATAGTTGTGATTGCTGATTTTTGACTGCTTATTGTTATTTGGAAGTCTAGCATGGGCAAAATAGTTATATCCTTGCTTCTTGGAGAAAGTCTTCATGGAACTAGCTAAAGATCCAAAGCTTGTTTATCATTGTGGGCTCAACCCAAGAAAGCACTGCTTTACAACCAACTGAAGAAAATGCTCTGCTTTGGATTCAATAATGGGCCTATCTTCAAAGGATAAGTATATTTGTATCTTTTAGAGGATTTGGTCCTTTTAATTGGGAAAATTATTGCTTGTGACATGAAATTGCTAGCATACTATGATAATTGTGATATTTGTCCTCTTCGATCTTGTGTAAAATTTCCAATAGAACTTGTCGTAGCTATTTCTATGATTTCTGGATACAAAAGCTTCTCACTTAATTCTGCATCTTGTTTTGCAAAATCTTTTTTTTGCTTTTATTATGCTTAGGAGTATATGTTTGCTGAAATTTGTTATACCTCATATTAGCTGGGGTAACCAACACTTCTATGACATATAGTTGTTACTACGAGAAATCTGCATAGCAATGTTTGTTGCATGAATACACTAATGTGTTTGGACATGGTATTTTCACCCATGATTCCTGCATTATGAAATTAATTTTTTTGCAAATGTCACATTTTCTAAGGACATTTTCTTGTTGAAATTTCCAAATATAGTTTGAAGATTTCTTCTCTTATTCTTTGTACAACCTTATGAGGACATATGTTGGAGTCAACTTTGATTCAGCTGATGTTTTTTGTTCAGGTAGTTTTTTGCTTCATTTTTTGGGTCTAGGAATAGCAAATTGTATATCCTTGTATCTTTCTATTGTTTTGTTGATAGAAAGATGAATGAACTAGTTGCTTGCTTCTATGACTCTATGATTGCGATATTTCAGTTTCATCTTCTTGATTGCCTCTCAATGATGAACAAGCCACTTGTAACTTGTCATCTATAACTGCAATCTCCTTTCATTTATCCCTCGGGGATGAGCAAGTATGTTGCATCTTGTCCAATCTATGATTATAATCTTTTAGCATCACAATTTCTATTGCTTTATCTAATTGTTATGGATGGATCATCTCTTGTTGATATTATATTCTTTGATAATTTCTATGAAATTTTTTTTAAAAAATCTTCCTTTGCATGATAAAAATGATCTCTCTTTTCATGATCTTTCATGATAAATGAATGAATAAAATGATCATCAACATTTAAAAGCAATTCATACTCCTTGAGTCACAGGCATTGTGGTGAATGCTTTGTTGCATATTACTTAGTTGGATTTGTATGTAGCTAGAGAGGAATGTATGCAGTTTTTCTAATGAATTGGGCATATTAAAATTTAGCTGGTAGTTTACTATGATGGTGGCAGTACACTTTTTTTTTCCCTTTTGGGTAGGGTGAGGGGGGAGGAGGGGTGGAGCGGGCGGGAGGGGTCGATGGGGCGAGGGTCGGGGTAGGAGCAGGAGTGGGGCGTGGTGCGAGGGACGGGACGTGCTCGTGTGTATACATAGTGTTTGATATTAGAGGTAATTAGGAAGTTTTCGGAGTGTATTTTACAGAGTGGGGATTGGAGGATGAAGAGGGGTGAGAGGGATGGACGGAAGGAGGGAGTGGTGAGAGGGGGGAGCGAGAGGGCGAGGATAGGGAGCGGGAGGGAGGGAGCAAGGAGGAGTGAGAGGTGGGTGAGCAGGAGGGAGTGCCCGAAGGAGAAGGGAACAAGGGTGGAGGAGGGAGGGGAGGGAGGGGGAGCGGGAGGGAGAGGGGTGAGGCCCCCGAACGAGGGGGGAGGGAGCCTATGGGGGGCCTGGGAGAGAAGAGGGGAAGAGGAAAGAGAGGGAGGCTGGGTGGGTGGGAGAGAGAGCGAGGGAGGGCGTGGGGAGAGGCGGGAGGAGAGACGAGGGAGGGAGCGGGGGAGAGTGAGAGGGTCAGGAGATAAACGAGGAGAGGGAGGCTGCGGGGGGGGGGGGGGTGGTGGTGGGGGTGGGAGAGAGAGGGAGGGAGGGAGGGAGGGAGGGGGAGAGTGAGAGGATGTAGGAGATAGAGGTGAGAGAAGTTGGGAGGGTGGAATGGAGGGAGTGGGAGAGGGAGGGAGCAGGAGGGAGAGGGAGTGTGAGAGGGTGCAGGAGATATAGAAGGGAGAGGGAGGGAGGGTGGGATGGAGCGTGGCTGGACGGGAGCGGGAGGGAGAGGAAGGAAGGCGGGAAGCTAGATGGAGGGAAAGGAGGGAGGGGTACAACGAACGGAGGGGGAGGGAGAAGGAGTGGGAGAGAAGGGAGGGTGATGGGAGGGAGAGAGGGTGGGAGGGGGTGGTAGTGGAAGGGAGGGATGAAGGGGGAGGGAGTGGGAGGGATGGAGTGTGAGGGAGCGGGAGGGAAGGATGAAGGGGGAGGTAGGGAGAGGGAGAGGGAGTGGGAGAGAAGCAAGGGAGATGTAGGGTGAGTAGGAAATAGACAGAGTGAGAGGGAGAAGGGAGTGGGAGAGAACGAGGCTAGAGAGGGAGAGGGAGAGAGAGGAACGAGAGGGAGGTAGGGAGGGAGGGAAGGGAGGCTGAGGGAGGCAGATGGAGGGATGGTGGTGGAGGGAGTGGGGCAGGGAAGTGGGATGGAGGGGCGGGGGGAGGGAGAGGGATAGGAAGTAGGAGCTAGGGGATTTTAAGGAGGTACGCGGACTAAGGGAGAGAATGGCGAGGGTGAGGGGGGAGGCGGAAGGGAGATAGGGTGGGAGGGGGTGGGAGTGGAAGGGAGGGATTGAAGGGGGAGGGAGTGGGGGGGAAGGGCGGGGAAGGGAAGCGGGAGGGGGGTGAGGGGAAGGATGAAGGGGGCGGGAGGGAGAGGGGAGCGTGGATGGAAGAAGGGAGATTTAGGGGAGTGCTGGATGGAGGGGGAAGTCGGAGAAAGAGAGAGAGGAGTACGAGGGAGACGGAAATAGGGGGGGGTGGGAGGCGAGAGTGAAGCAAGAGAGGGCGGAGGGAGGGTGGGAGGGGCGCAGGGGAGGGAGGGGGGGGAAGGAGGGAGAGGGAGGAATGGTGGTGAAGCAGGAGGGGGAGGGAGAGGGAGCTGGGGTGGGAGTTAGGGAACAGGATAGGGGGAGCGAGTTGGGGTGGGAGATGGAGGGAGCGAGAGAGGGATGGAGGGTGAGGGAGGGAGAGGGAGCGGGAGAGAAGCAAGGGAGATGTAGGGGGAGTAGGAAAGAGAAAGAGTGAGAGGGAGAAGGGATAGGGAGGGATGGAGAGTGAGTGGGAGAGAATGGGGCTGGAGAGGGAGAGGGAGAGAGAGGAGCAGGAGGGAGGTAGGGAGGGAAGGGAGGCAGAGGGAGGTAGAGGGAGCGATGGTGGTGGAGCGGGAGGGAGTTGGAGGGAGGGAGCGGGAGGGAGAGGAAGGAAGCAGGAGCTAGAGGGAGGGAAGGAGGGAGGGACAGACGAAGGGGGAGGGAGTAGGAGTGGGAGAGAAGGGAGGGTGAGGGAGAGAGGGTTGGAGAGTGGG
>RXID01011454.1:0-10000 GCA_005019695.1 Trichopus zeylanicus subsp. travancoricus
TTACAACAACAACAACAACTACTACTACTACTCTCACTACTACTACTACTACTACTACAAGGACTACTACAACTACTACTTCTCCTACTCCTACTACTACTACTACTACAACTGTCACGGCTAAAACAACAACTATTGCTACTGCAACCACTACAACTCCTCCTACTACTGCTCCTTCTACTACTACTATTGCTACTACTAATACTGCTACTACTGCTTGTACTTTTACTTCTACTACTACTACTACTACGATAGCTACTTCTCCTCCTCCTCCTCCTCCTACTACTATGATAGCTAGTACTACTACTGCTACCAATACTACTACATTTTCTACTACCACTGTTTCTACTATTGCAACTACTGCTATTATTGCTACTACTACTGCAATGGCTACTACTACTACTAATACTACTACTACTACTACTACTACTACTATTACTACTACTACTACTACTACTACTACTACTACTACTACTACTACTACGACTACTACTACTACTACTACTATTACTGGTGGTGGTGCTGCTACTATACTACTCCTCCTGCTGCTACTATGACTTCTCCTACTATTACTGCAACTCTTGCTACTATTACTACTACGACTGCTACTACTACCACTACGACTACCACTACTGCTACCCCCACTACTACCACTACTACTACCCCCACTACTACCACTACTACTACTCCTACTGCTAGTATGACTACTACTACTATCGCAACTACTACTATTGCTACTCCTAGAATAACTATTACTACTATAGCTCGAGCTACTATGACTAATATCCTATAACTAGTATTGCTACAACAACTATTACTACTACTGCTACTGTAGCTGCTCCTACTACAACTACAACAACTCCAACTATTACTACTACTACTACTACAACTCCAACTACTATAAGTGCTACAAACACTACTACTACTCGTACTCCTGCTATTACTACAACTAATGTTACTACCACGACTACTACTACTACTAGTACTATGGCTACTGCTGTTGCTGTTACTACTACTACCACTTGTACTTCTTTTAGTTCTATAATTACTACGGCTGCGATGACTACTGCTACTACTCTTGCTAATACTACTACTACTACCACCACCTCAACTACTACTACTATTGCTAACACAACTATGACAATTACTACTACTAGTAGTAGTACTGCTACTATTTCTACTACTACTTTTACTTCTCCTCCTACTACTACTTCTGCTACTACAATTACTACTATAGCTACTACTACTACTACTTCCACTATGGTAGTTGCTACTATAGTAGCTACTGCTACCACTATAACCACCACAACTTCTGCTACTACTGCTATTGCAAATACTACTACAACTTCTACTACTAGTACTACTTCTTATACTACTTGCCCTACACCTACCACTACAGCTCCTATAACTACTACTACCCCTAATTCTATAACTACAGTAATTGCTGTTGCTATTCCTACCACTATTGCTACTGCTACTACTACTACTAATTCTATTACTAAAGCTTCTGCTTCTATGGCTACTACTACTTCTACTACTACTCCTACTATTACTACTACAACTACTACTCCTATTACTACTACTACTACTATGTCGACTAGTACTCCTCCCACTACTACTATTACTACTGCTACTACTACTACTCTAACTACAACTACTACTACTGTGACTACTACTGTAGCAACTACAACAATTATTACTACTGCTACTGCTACTTCTACTGCTAGTATAGCTGCTAAAACAATAACAACTGCTACTACTATTACTACTGTTGCTACTACTACTACTACTGCGACTACCACTACTTTTGCTACTACTACTACTTCTACTACTACAGCTACTACTACTACTACTATAAAAATTGCTACTGCTATTGCTACTACTACTACTTCTGCCTGTACTATTGCTACTACTTCTACTACTATAGCGGCTACTACTGCTAATACTACTACTACTACTAGTACTACTTATGGTACTCCTAATACTTCTCCCACAACTGCAACTACTACTACTACTACAATAACTAGTACTACTCCTACTCTTACTAAAACTACTTCTACTACTACCCGGATTGCAACTACTATTACTACTACTACAACTATTGCTACATTTGCAATGACAACTACCACCACTACTACTGCAACTATGACCACAGCGGCTACCAATACTAGGCCTACAACTACTACGACTATGCTATTACTATAATTGCTGCTACAACTACTACTGCTGCTTCTAGTATAACAACTGCTGCTGCTACAACTACTACTACTGCTTCTACTACTACTACAATAACTACTACTACTATTGCAACTACTACTACTACTACTACTACTACAACTACTGCTCCTTCTACTAATGCTACTACTACTACTACTTCTAGTAGTAGTAGTAGTAGTACTAGTAGTAGGAGCAGTAGCAGTAGCAGTAGTTGGAGTAGTCGTAGTAGTAGTAATGGTTGTAGTAGTAGGAGGGTTTGGAGAAGCAGTATAAGTATGATAAGTAGTAGAAATAGTAATAGTTGTAGGAGTAGTAAAAGCAGTTGGAGTAGTTGTAATCATAGTAATAGTAATAGTAGCAACAGTAGCAGCAGTATTAGTAGTAGGAGTGCAGTAGTTATAGCAGTAGTTGTAGTAGTAGTCATAGAAGTCATAGGAGTGTTAGGAGCAGGGGTAGTAGTAGGAGTAGTAGTAGTAACTGTAGTAATTATGGGAATAGGAGTTGTTGTAGTAGTACCAATAGCAGAAGTTATAGTAGTGGTAGTAGGAGTCACAGTAGTTTCAGTAATAGTAGGAGCAATAGTAGTAGAAGCAGTAATAGTAGCAGTAGTTGTTGTAGTAGCATTTATAGTAGTTGAAATAGTAGTAGGAGAAACAGTAGGAGGGTGGAGTTGGAGTAGTATTAGTAGGTGTAATTATAGTAGTAGTAGTAGTTGTTGTTGTGCTAATTGTGGTAGTTATAGTAGTAGTAATACAAGGAGTAGTAGAAGTCGAGTAGTAGTAGGTGTAATTATAGTAGTAGTAGTAGCAGTAGTTGTGGTAGTTGTGGTAGTTGTAGTAGTAGTGGAAGTAGTAGTATTTGTATTAGTATCAGTAGTAGTAGTAGTTGTATTAGTAGTAGCAGTAGGAGTACTAGTAGTTGTAGCTATGGCCATAGTAGTAGGGGTTATAGCAGTAGTAGCAAAATGAGTTATTGTTGTTGTACTACTAGTAGTAGTGGTAGTAGTAGTAGTAGTATTTGTCTTAGTAATACTAGTTGTTATTGGAGTAATAGTAGCACTAGTAGTAGTAGTTGTAGTACTAGTGTATTACAACTAGCAACGACAACAGCGGCAGTAGAAGTAGTAGCATTTGTTGTAGTAGTAGAAGTAGTAGCAGTAGTTGCAGTAGTAGTAGTAGTAGCAGTAGGAGTAGTTGTAGGAATAGGAGTAGTAGTAGTTGTCGAAGCAACAGCAGCAGTAGTAGTAGTAGGTGTTGTTGTAGCAGTAGAAGTAATAGCTGTAGAAGTTGTAGTAGTAGTAGTAGTTGTAGAAGTAGTAGTATTAGTAGAAGTAGAAATAGTAGTAGCAGTAAAAGTAGTAGTACTCTAGTAGCAATAGGAGTAGTAGGAGTACTAGTGGTAGTAGTAGTAGTAGTAGCAGCAATAGTAGTTGTAATAGGTGTTGTAGCAGTATAAAAAGTAGTAGTTGTAGTAGTAGTGTTGTAGTAGTGTAATAGTAGAAGCAGCAGCAGCAGTAGTAGTAGTAGTAGTAGAGGTCGTAGTGGTTGCAGTAGTTGCAATAGTAGTAGTTGTAGTAGACGTTGTAGAAGGGATAGTAGTCATAATCATAGTAATTGTAGCAGCAAGAGTAGTAGCAACATTAGTAGTAGTAGTTGTTGTAGTAGAAGCTGTAGAAGGGGCAGTAGTCGTAATCACAGTAATTTTAGTAGCAGGAGTAGTAGTAGTAGTAACAGTAGTAATAGTAGGAGGAGGAGGAGGAGGAGGAGGAGGAGGAGGAGTAGTAGTAGCAGCAGAATTAGTAGTAATAGGAGAAGTAGAAGTAGTAATAAGAGTTATAGCAGCAGTAGTTATAGTAGTAGCAGGAGTAGAAGTAGTAGTAGTAGTCGTCATAGTAGTAGTACTAGATTTAGTAGTACTAGTAGTAGTAGTATCTATAGTAGTAGTAAGGATAGCATCAGTACCAGTAATAGTAGTATTAGTAGTAGTAGTAGTAGTACTAGTATTAGTAGTGGCAGTAGCAATAGTAGTAGTAGTAGTAGTAGCAGCAGAAGTAGTAGTAGTTGTTGTTGTAGTAGCAGTAGAAGTAGCTGTTGAAGTAGTAGCAGCAGTAGTAGTAGTCACCATAGTTGTAGCATTAGCAGTAGTTGTGGAAATAGAATTAGTAGCAGCAGTAGCAGTAGTAGTAGCAGTCTCAATAGTATTAGTAGTTGTAGTTGTAGTAGCTGTATTAGTACCAGCAGCAGCAAGAGTAGCAATATTAGTAGTAGTAGCAATAGTGGTAATAGTAGTAGTAGGAGTAGTAATTGTAGCAATAGTAGTGGTTGTGCTAGTAGTAGTCATAGTTGTAGTAGCAGTATTAGCAGTAGTGGCTCTATTTCTTATAGTATAAGTAGTAGTAGTTGTAGTAGACTCTATAGAAGGGATAGTAGTCATAATCATAGTAATTGTAGTAGCAAGAGTAGTAGCAACATTAGTAGTAGTAGTTGTTGTAGTAGAAGCTGTAGAAGGGGCAGTAGTCGTAATCATAGTAATTTTAGGAGCAGGAGTACTAATAGTAGTAACAGTAGTAGTAGTAGTAGTAGGAGGAGGAGGAGGAGGAGGAGGAGGAGTAGTAGTAGTAGTAGCAGCAGAATTAGTAGTAATAGGAGAAGTAGAAGTAGTAATAAGAGTTATAGTAGCAGTAGTTGTAGTAGTAGCAGGAGTAGAAGTAGTAGTAGTAGTCGTCATAGTAGTAGTACTAGATTTAGTAGTACTAGTAGTAGTAGTAATAATTGAAGTAGTAGTATCTATAGTAGTAGTAAGGATAGCATCAGTACCAGTAATAGTAGTATTAGTAGTAGTAGTAGTAGTACTAGTATTAGTAGTGGCAGTAGCAATAGTAGTAGTAGTAGTAGTAGCAGCAGTAGTAGTAGTTGTTGTTGTTGTAGTAGCAGTAGAAGTAGCTGTAGAAGTAGTAGCAGCAGCAGTAGTAGTCACCATAGTTGTAGCATTAGCAGTAGTTGTGGAAATAGAATTAGAAGCAGCAGTAGAAGTAGTAGTAGCAGTCTCAATAGTATTAGTAGTTGAAGTTGTAGTAGCTGTATTAGTACCAGCAGCAGCAAGAGTAGCAACATTAGTAGTAGTAGCAATAGTGGTAATAGTAGTAGTAGGAGTAGTAATTGTAGCAATAGTAGTGGTTGTGCTAGCAGTAGTCATAGTTGTAGTAGCAGTATTAGCAGTAGTGGCTCTATTTCTTATAGTATAAGGATAGTAGTCATAATCATAGTAATTGTAGTAGCAAGAGTAGTAGCAACATTAGTAGTAGTTGTTGTTGTAGTAGAAGCTGTAGAAGGGGTAGTAGTCGTAATCATAGTAATTTTAGTAGCAGGAGTAGTAATAGTAGTAACAGTAGTAGTAGTAGTAGTAGTATTAGAAGGAGGAGGAGGAGGAGGAGGAGGAGGAGGAGGAGTAGTAGTAGCAGAATTAGTAGTAATAGGAGAAGTAGAAGTAGTAATAAGAGTTATAGGTGCAGTAGTTGTAGTAGTAGCAGGAGTAGAAGTAGTAGTAGTAGTCGTCATAGTAGTAGTACTAGATTTAGTAGTACTAGTAGTAGTAGTAGTAATTGAAGTAGTAGTATCTATAGTAGTAGTAAGTATAGCATCAGTACCAGTAATAGTAGTATTAGTAGTAGTAGTAGTACTACTAGTATTAGTAGTGGCAGTAGCAATAGTAGTAGTAGGAGTAGTAGCAGCAGCAGTAGTAGTTGTTGTTATTGTAGTAGCAGTAGAAGTAGCTGTAGAAGTAGTAGCAGCAGCAGTAATAGTCACCATAGTTGTAGCATTAGCAGTAGTTGTGGAAATAGAATTAGTAGCAGCAGTAGCAGTAGTAGTAGCAGTCTCAATAGTAGTAGTAGTTGTAGTTGTAGTAGCTGTATTAGTACCAGCAGCAGCAAGAGTAGCAACATTAGTAGTAGTAGCAATAGTGGTAATAGTAGTAGTAGGAGTAGTAATTGTAGTAATAGTAGTGGTTGTGCTAGTAGTAGTCATAGTTGTAGTAGCAGTACTAGCCGTAGTGGCTCTATTTGTTGTAGTATAAGTAGTAGTAGTTGTAGTAGACTCTATAGAAGGGATAGTAGTCATAATCATAGTAATTGTAGTAGCAAGAGTAGTAGCAACATTAGTAGTAGTAGTTGTTGTAGTAGAAGTTGTAGAAGGGGCAGTAGTCGTAATCATAGTAATTTTAGTAGCAAGAGTAGTAGTAGTAGTAACAGTAGCAGTAGTAGTAGGAGGAGGAGGAGTAGTAGTAGTAGTAGTAGTAGTTGCAGAATTAGTAGTAATAGGAGAAGTAGAAGTAGTAATAAGAGTTATAGTAGCAGTATTTGTAGTAGTAGTCGTTATAGTAGTAGTACTAGATTTAGTAGTACTAGTAGTAGTAGTAATAGTTGAAGTAGTAGTATCTATAGTAGTAGTAAGGATTGCATCAGTAACAGTAATAGTAGTATTAGTAGTAGTAGTAGTAGTACTAGTATTAGTAGTGGCAGTAGCAATATTAGTAGTAGTAGTAGTAGCAGTAGTAGTAGTAGTAATAGTTGTAGTAGTAGTAGTTGTTGTAGTAGCAGTAGAAGTAGATGTAGAAGAAGTAGCCGCAGCAGTTGTTGTCACCATAGTTGTAGCATTAGCCGTAGTTGTGGAAATAGAATTAGTAGCAGTAGTAGCAGTAGTAGTAGCAGTCTCAATAGTATTAGTAGTTGTAGTTGTAGTAGCTGTATTAGTACCAGCAGCAGCAAGAGTAGCAACATTAGTAGTAGTAGCAATAGTGGTAATAGTAGTAGTAGGAGCAGTAATTGTAGCAATAGTTGTGGTTGTGCTAGTAGTAGTCATAGTTGTAGTAGCAGTATTAGCCGTAGTGGCTCTATTTGTCGTAGTATAAGTAGTATTACTTGTAGGTGTATTACTAGTAGTAATAGTAGTAGCTATTTTAGTTGCGGTAGTAGTTCTAGCAGTAGTAATAGTAGTAGTAGTAGTAGGGGTTGGAGTAGCAGCAGTAGTAGTTGTAGTAATAGGACTAGTAGTAGCAGTAGCAGTTATAGCAGTAGTAGTCATAGTAGTCATAGTAGAGGTAGTAGTAGTAGTAGTAGTTGGAGTAGTAGTAGAAATATTTCTGGTAGTAGTAGTAGTGGTAGCAGCAGCAGTAATAGTAGCCGTAGTAGGAGGAGGAGGAGTTGCTGTAGTAGTTGTAGTAAGAGTAGCAATAGTAGTAGTTATTGTTGAAGCTAAAGTAGAACTTGTAATAGCAGCAGTAGCAGAAGTAGTGTTAGGATTAATATTAGTAGTAGCAATTATAGTGTTAGTATAGTAGTAGTAGTAGTAGTAATAGCAGTAGTTGTCGGAGTAGTAGTAAGAGTTGGTGTAGGAGTAGGAGTAGTAGTTGGAGTAGTAGTAGTAGTTATTGTGTTAGTATTAGTAATAGTAGTAGCAGTAGCCGTAGGAGTAGTAGTAGTAGCAATTGTTATAGTGGAAGAAGTAGTAGTAGTAACAATAGTAATAGTAGTACTTGAAGTAGTAGTTATAATATTAGTAGTTGTAGTTGTTGTTGTTGCAGTAGTAGTAGTAGGTGTGGTAGAAGTAGTAGGAGTTGTAGTAGCAGCAGCAGCAGCAGTAGTAGTAGTAGTAGTAGTTAGAGTAGTTGTTGTAGCAATAGCAATAGTATTTGTAGTAGCAGTAGTAGCAACAGCAGCAATAGTAGTGGAAATAGCAGCAACAGTAGTTTTAGTAGTTTTGGCAGAAGTATAAATCGTAGTGGTATTAGTAGTAGTAAGAACAGCAGTAATAGTAGCAGCAGTAGTAGTAGTAGTAGCAGCAGTAGTAGTAGCAGTTGTAGTAGTAATAGTAGTAGTAGTAGTAGTAGTAGTAGTAGTAGTAGTAGTAGTAGTAGTAGTAGTAGTAGTCATAGGAGTAGTAGCAGTAGCAGTAGCAGTAGTCGGTAGTAGTAGTAGTAGTAGTAGTAGTAGTAGTAGTCATAGGAGTAGTAGCAGTAGCAGTAGCAGTAGTATTAGTAGTAGTTGCAGTAGCAATTGTTGTAGTAGTTGTAGTTGTGGGAGTGTTTGGAGTAGTAGGATTAGTACGACTAGTAGTAGTAGTAATAGTAGATGGAGCAGTAGTAGCAGTTAGAGTAGTCATAATAGTAGTAATAGTATTTGAAGTACAGGTAGTAGTAGCAGTAGTAGGAGTAGGTGTTGGAGTGTAGTAGTAGTACTAGGAGGAGGAGGAGCTGTGGCAGTAGTAGAAGTAGTAGCGGTAGTAGTTGTGGTAATAAGAGTTGTAGCAGTAGTACCAGTAGCAATAGGAGTAGTAGTAGCAATAGTTGCAGTAGTAGTTATTGTTATAGTAGTTGTAGCAGTAGAAGTAGAAGTAGGAGTAGCAAAAGAAGAAGGAGTTGAAGTAGTAGTAGTAGTAGTAGTAGCAGCAGCAGCAGCAGTAGTAGTAGCAGTGGTAGTTGTTATAGTAGTCGGAGGAGGAGTATTAGAAGTGGTAGTTGTAGTAGTTGTAGGAATAGTACGAGTAGAACTAGTAGTATTAGTAGTAGGCATAGTAATAGTAGCAGTAGCAGGAGTACTAGTAGTTGTAGCTATAGTAATAATAGTAAGAGTTGTAGTAGTAGTTGCGAAAGGAGTTGTTGTAGTAGTAGTTCTAGTAGTAGTACTAGTAGTAGTAGTAGTATCAGTTGTAGTAATAGTAGTAGTTGTTAGAGTAGTAGCAGTGCTAGTAGTTGTAGTTGTAGTAGTAGTGTAGTACTAGTAGTAGTATCTGCTACTGCAGCAGCAGTAGCAGCAATAGTAGTGGAAGTAGAAGTAGTAGTAGTAGCAGTGGTAGTAGAAGTAGGAGGAGGAGGAGGAGGAGTAGTAGTAGCAATAGGACTAGTAGTAGTAGTGGTTGTAGTTGTAGTAGTAGTAGTAGTAGCAATAGTAGTAATAGGTGTAGTAGTAGTAGCAATAGTAGTACTATAGTAGTAGTGTAGTAGCAATAGTAGAAGTAGTAGAGATTGTAGCAGTAGCAGTAGTAGCAGTAGTAGTAGTTTTAGTAGTAGCTGTAGAAGTAGTAGTAGTCATTATCATAGTAGTAGTAGTAGCAAGAGTAGTTTTAGTTGCTGTTGTTCTTGTAGTCGTAGTAGTTACGGTACTAGTAGTAATAGTAGTAGTAGTAGTAGTAGATGTAATAGTGCTAGTGGTAGTACTACTAATAGCATGTGAAGGAGGAGGAGGAGGAGCAGTACTAGTAGTAGCAGCAGCAGCAGTAGTAGTAGTTGAAGTAGTAGCATCAGTAGTAGTAGTAATGGTAGTAGTAGTAGCAGGAATAGTAGTGTTTGCAGTAGTAGTAGTAGTAGTTCTAGCAATAGTTGCAGAGGCAGTAGTGGTAGTAGTAGTTGTTATTGTAGTAGCAGCAGTAGAAGTTGTAGTAGTAGTTGTCACGGTAGTTGTAGCATGGTAGTCGTTGCAGTAGTAGTTCAGTAGTAGTAGCAATAGCGGCAGTAGTTGTAGTACTTGCAGTCTCAATATTAGAAGTAGTTGTTGTAACATTCGAAGTAGTAGTAGTAGCTGTATTAGTAGCTACAGTAGCAAGAGTAGTAGCAACAGAAGTAGTGGCTATAGTAGTAATTATGGTAGTAGGAGCCGAAATAGTAGCCATAGTAAAAGTTGTACTAGTAGTAGTAGCAGTTGCAGTAAAATAGTATCAGCCAAAGTGGCTGTATTTGTTGCAGTAAAAGTATTAGTACTTGTAGGAGTAGTAGTAGTAATAATAATAGC
>RXID01011454.1:12500-19612 GCA_005019695.1 Trichopus zeylanicus subsp. travancoricus
TGTTATTGTAGTCGTAGTTGTCGCAGTAGTAGTTGTAATAGCAGTATTTGTGGTAACAGTAGTAGTAGTAGTTGTTGTTATTCTAGGAAAAATAGTAGCAGTAATAGTAGAAGTAGTGGAAGTAGTAGTTTTAGTGGTAGTAGAGGTAGTAGTAACAGTATTAGTGGTGGTAGTTGTAGTAGAAGCAATAGTACAAGTAGTAGATGTGGTAGTAGCAGCAGCAGCAGTAGTAGTGGAATAGTTGGAGTATTAGTAGTAGCTGTAGGACTAGTAATAGCAGCAGTAGTAGTAGAAGTTGTAGTATTACATGTGGGTATAGGGGTAGTAGTCGCTGTAGTTTAGGTAGTAGTAGTGCCAGTAGTTGTGGTTGTTGTAGCAGTTATAGGAGTAGTAGTAGTAGCAGTAGGAGTAGTTGTTGTAATAGTAGTTGTAGTTGTATTTATATTAGTAGTAGTTGTTGTTGTTATTGTCAAAGTACTAGAAGTAGTAGTTGAAGTAGGGTTAGTAGTAGTAGGAGTTGCTGTAGGAGTAACAGTAGCAGGAGTTGCTGCAGCAGCAATAGTAGTTGGAGTAGTAGTAGTAGCTGTATTGGTAGTAGTAGTGGTAGTAGTAGTAGTAGCAGTAGCAGTAGTAGTAGCGATAGCAGCAACAGTAGTTGTAGTAGTAGGGGTAGTAGTATAAATCGTACTACTACTACTACTACTACTACTACTACTAGTAATAGGACTAGTAGTAGTAGCAGTAGTAGTAGCAGTAGTAGTAGCAGCAGTAGTAGTATTAGTGGTAGTAGTAGTATTAGTAGTAGTAGTAATAGTAGTAGTAGTATTAGTAGTAGTAGTATTAGTAGTAGTAGTAGTAGTAGTAGTACTAGTAGTAGTAGTAGTAGTAGGAGTTGCTATAGGAATTCTAGTAGCTATAATAGTAGTAGGAGGAGTGAGTAGCAATAGCAGAAGTAGGAGTAGAAGTAGGAATAGTTGTAGTTGTAGTAGTAGTAGTAGTAGTCGCAACAGCAGCAGCAGCAGTAATAGTAGGAGAGAGTAGTATTAGTATAAGTTGTAGGAGTAGAAGAAGGAATAGTAGTACTAGTAGTACTAGTTGTAGTAGTAGTAGTAGCAATAGTTGAAGTACTAGCACTAATAGTAGAAGTAGTAGAATTAGTAGTAGTAGTAATAGTAGAAGTAGTAGCAGTAGTAGTTGGAGTAGTAGACGTAGAAGTCGTAAGAGTGTTAGGAGTAGCAGTAGTCATAGGAGGAGTAGTAGTAGTAGCAATGGTAGCAGTGGTAGTTGTGGTAATAAGAGTTCTTTCAGAGATTGCAATAGCAACAGTAGTAGTAGTAGTAGCAGTAGTAGCACTAGCTTCAGTAATAGTAGCAGCAAAGGTAGTTGAAGTAGTCGTAGCAATAGTAGTTATTGTAGTAGTAGTTGTAGCAGTAGAATTAGTAATAGGAGTAGTAGTAGTAATAGTAGTATTGATAGTAGTAGTAGTAGTAGTAGCAGTGGCAGTTATAGTAGTAGTAATAGGTGTAGTAGAAATGGTTGTAGTAGTAGTTGTAGGAGTAGTAGTAGTATTAGTCGTAGTTGTTGTATTAGTAGTAGCAGTAGGAGTAGTAGTTGTAGCAGTAGTTGTTGTTGTGGTAGTAGTAGTAGTAGTTGTGGTGGTGTTATACAAGTACAAGTAGTAGTAGTAATAGTAGTAGTAGTAGTAGTAGAAGTAGAAGTAGTAGTAGTGGTAGAAGGAGTAGTAGAAGTAGTAGTAGTAGTAGGAGTACTAGTAGTAGCAATAGGAGGAGGACTAGTAGTAGTAGCAATAGTAGTTGTAGTTGTTGTTATAGTGGTAGTAGTTGTTGTTGTTGTCGTTGTATTAGTAGATGTAGAATAGTAGTAGTAGCAATAGTAGTAGTAGTGTAGTAGTTGGAGTAGTTGTAGTAGTAGTAGTACTAGTAGCAGTAGTAGTAGTAGTAGTTGTTGTTGTTGTAGTAGTAGTAACAATAGTAGTAGACCAAGGTGTAGTACTAGTAGAAATAGTAGTAGTTGTAGTAGTGGTGTAGTACTACTGTTGTAGTAGTAGCAGTAATAGTAGTAGTAGAGCTTGTAGCAGTAGCGGTAGTAGTAGTATTAGAAGTTTTAGTAGTAGCTGTAGAATTAGTAGTAGCCGTAATCATAGAAGTAGTAGCAGTAGTCGATGTTGTTGATGCAGTCATAGTAGTTGTAGTAGTATTAGTAACAGAAGTTGTAGTAGTAGTTGTGGTGGTAGTGGTAGTAATAGCATAAGTAGTAGAAGTAACATGAGAAGTAGAGGTAGTGGTACATATTGTTGAAGTAGTGGTAGTAGTAGTAGTAGGAGGAGTAGTAGTAGTAGTAGTACTCGTAGTAGTAGTAGTAGTAGTAGATGCAGTAGTACTACTACTACTAGCAGTTATTGTAATAGCAGGAGGAGGATGAGAGGGGAGGGGGTGGAGGAGCAGTACAAGTAGTAGCAGTTGTAGTAGTATTAGTAGTAGTAGTAGTAGTAGAAGTAGTAGAAGTAGTAGTAGTAGTAGTAGTTGATGTGGTAGAATTAAACTTAGTAGTAAGGGTTGCAGCAATAGCTGTAATAGTCGTATTTGTAGTAGTAGTAGTAGTACTACTACTACTACTAGTATTAGTAGTAGCAGTAGTAGTAGCAGTAGCAGCTGTAGTACTAGTATTAGTAGAAGTATTAGTAGTAGTAGTTATTGTTGTAGTAGTAGCAGCAGCGTAAGTTGCAGTCGAAGTAGTAGCAGTAGCAGCAGCATAAGTTGCTATAGAAGTAGTAGCAGTAGTAGGAGTTGCAGTAGTATTATTAGTAGCCTCTATAGTAGTAGTAGTAGCAACCTGAGTAGTAGTAGTAGTAGTCATAGTAGCAGAAGTTGTGGTAATAGTGGAAGTCTCAGTAGTGGTAGTAGTAGTAGCCATATTAGTAGCAGCAGCAGCAAGTGCAGCAACAATAGTAGTTGTAGCAGTAATAGCAATAATAGTAATTGTACAAGTAGCAGATGCTGTTGTAGTAGTTGTAGGAGCATAAGTAGTACTAGTAGTAATAGTAGCGGCTATTGCAGTTGCAGTAGTAGTTGTAGTAGTCATAACGGAACTAGCAGTATTAGCAGTAGTAGTAGGAACTGTAGTAGTAGTAGTACCAATAGTTGTAGTAGTAACAGAACTAGTAGTAGCAGTAGCAGTAGCGGTAGCAGCTGTAGTGGACGTAGTAGTAGTAGCAGTCCTGGCACGAGCAGTTATAGGAGTAGCAGTAGTAGTAATGTTAGTAGTAGTAATAGTAGTAGTTGTTGGAGTAGTATTAGTGCTAGTAGTAGTTGTTGTAGTAGTAGTGCAATAGTAGTAGTAGAGGTAGTAGTAGTAGTAGCAGTATGAGTGGTAGTAGTAGTGGCAATAAAAGCAGTGGTAGTAGTTGTACTTGTAGTAAAAGGACTAGTTGTAGCAATAGTAGTAGCAGTTGGAGCAGCAGAAGTAGTAGTCATTGTAGTAGCAGCAGCAGTAGTTGCAGTTATTGTAGTAGTACAAGTAGGAATAGTAGTAGCATAAGTAGAAGTAGCAGTAATAACAGTAGTACTAGAAGTAGTAGTAGTAGTAGTAGTTGTTGTTGTAGTAGAAGTAAGAGTTGTAGTCAAAGTAGTTGCAATAGTAGTAGTAGTAGTGGTGGTGGTGGTGGTGGTGGTGTTGGTGGTGGTGGTGGTGGTCGTAGTAGCAAAAGTAGTAGTAGTAATAAGAGAAGTAGTAGTAGTAGTACTTTTAGTAGTAGTAGAGGTAGTAGTAGTTTTAGTAGTAGTAGTTGTTGTTGTAGTATTAGTATTAGTAGTGGTAGTAGTAGTAGTAGTTGTCATGGTAAATGTGGTGGTACTAGTAGTAGTAGTGCTAGTAGTAGTAGGTGGAGGAGGAGCATTTTTCGTAGTAGTAGCAGTAGTAATAGTCGTAGTAGTTGTTGCAGAAGTAGCAGTATTAGTAGTAGAAGTAGTAGTAGTAGTAGCAGTTGTAGTAGTTGTAATAGTAGGAGTAGTAGTAGTAGCTGTATGAAGAAGTATAGTTGTTGTAGTAATGTAGCAGTTGTAGTATTAACAAGTATAGTAGTAGTAGTAGTAGTAGGCATTGTAGTAGTGGTAGTAGTATGCCAGCATGTGTAGTTATTGTAATAGTCCATTGAAGTAAGTAGTAGCAAGCACAGCAGTAGGAGTAGTGGTAGAAGTAGTAGTCAGCAGGAGTAAGCAGTAGCAATAGTAGTAATAATACTAATAGTATAGTAGTAGTAGTAACAGAAGTAAAGCATGCGTAGTGTTGTAAATTGCAGTAGTTGTAGTAGTAAGTAGTGTTGGTAGTAGTAGTTGTAGTAATAATAGTAGTGGTAGTGATAGTCGTAGTAGTAGGAGTAGCGGTAGAAGTAGTAGTAGTAGTGATGTTAGTAGTAGTTGTAGAAAGAGTAATAGTAGTTGTAGTAATAGCAGCAACAGTAGTAGTAGTTGTTGCATTAGAAGCATTAGTAGTAGTGGTGGTTGCAGTAGTCGTTGTAGTAGTAGTCGTAGAAGTAGTAGTAGTTGTAGTAGTAGTCGTAGAAGTAGAAGTAGTAGTAATAGTAGTAGCAGTAGCAGTAGCTGTTGTTGTTGTTGTAGTAATAGTAGCTGTTGTAGTAGTAGTGGTGGTACTAGTGGGAGTACTAGTAGGAATATATGTTGGGGAAGGAATACTATTTGGAGTAGTAGTAGTTGTAGTAGTAGTAGTAGGAGTAGTAATAGTAGTAGTAGTTGTCATAGTAGTAGCAGTAGCAGTAGTGGAGGTCATAGTAGCGGTAGTAGTAGTAGGTGTAGCAGTAGTAGTAGTTGTTGTTCTAGTAGTAGTAGTAGTAAGAGTTGCAGCAGGATTAGTAGTTGTAGTAGTAGTCTTTATGATAGTAGTAGCAGTAGTAGCAGTCATAGTAATATTTGCATAGTAGAAGTAGTAGTCTAAGAAGTAGAAGTATTACTCATAGTAGTAGTAGTAGTGGCAGAGTAGTAGTAGCATTAAAGTAGTAGTACTAGTAGTAGTACTTGTAGCAATGGTAGTGGTAAATGTCATAGTAGTAGTAATTATAGAGGTATTAGTTGGCGCAGCGGGAGTAGTAGCTATAGTTATTGTAGTAGTAATAATAGAACAAGTAATAGTAGTAGTTGTATTGATAGTAGTAGAATTACTAGTAGTAGTAGTAGTTGTGGAACTAGTAGTGATGGTAGTAGTAGTAGTAGCAGCAACAACAGTAGTAGTAGGAGGAGGAGTAGTAGTAGTAGTCGCAGTAGTAGTAGTAGTAGTAGTAGGAGTAGTAGACTTAGTAGTTGCAGTAGTAGTAGTAAGAGTAGCATTAGTAGCTATAGTAGTAGATGTGGCACTACTGGTTGTAGTAGTACTAATAGCAAGAGAAGGAGGAGGAGGTGGAGCAGTGCTAGTAGTAGCAGCAGCAATCTTTGTAGTAGTAGTAGTTGAAGTAGTTGTATCAGTAGTAGTACTAAGGGTAGTAGCAGTAGCAGTAATAGTAGTGTTTGTAGTATTAGTAGTAGTAGTAGTTCTTGCAGTAGTTGTAGTAGCAGTAGTAGTAGTAGTAGTAGTAGTAGTAGTGGTAGTAGCAACTGAAGTAGTAGTAGATTTAGTAGCAGTAGTTGTAGTAGTTGTAGTAGTCGTAGTAGTTGTAGTAGTAGTAGTAGTAGTAGTAGTCTCAATAGTAGTTGTAATCGTTGTACGAGTCTAAGTAGCAGCAGTAGTAGTAGTAGCTGTATTAGTTGCAGGAGTAGCAAGAGCAGCAACTTTAGTAGTAGTAGCAGTAGTAGTAATAGCAGTAATTGGAGTAGTAATTGTAGCAATAGTAGTGGTTGTACTTGTAGTAGTAGCAGTTGTAGTAACAGTATCAACCAAAGTGGCTGTATTGGTTGCAGTATAAGCAGTAGTACTTGTAGGAGCAGTAATAACAGTAACAGTAGTAGCTATTTTAGTTGCAGAAGTAATAGTAGTAGTCATAGCAGAAGTAGTAAGAGTATCAGTAGTAGTACCGGTCGTAGCAATAGCAGCAGTAGTAGTAGAATAGGAGTAATAGTAGTAGCAGTAATAGTCATAGTAGTAGTAGTCATGGTAGTAGTAGTTATGGTAGTAGTAGTAGTAGTAGTTATTGTTGTATTAGCAGTGGTAATACTAGTGGTTGTTGGAGTAGTAGTTGTGCTAGTAGTATTAGTTGTAGTAGTAGTGTAGTAATAGTAGCAGCAGTATTAGTAATAATGGTAGTAGTAGTGGTGGTGGTGGTGGTGGTTGTAATAGTAGCACCTATAGTAGTAGTAGCATTAGTAGCAGTGATAGTAGTAGTAGCGGTAGCCTTAAAAGTAGTAGTAGTCATAGTTGTAGAAGTAGTAGTAGTAGTAGTACTAGTAGCTGTTGTTGTAGTAGTAGAAGTACCGGCAGTATTAGTAGCACTAGTAGTAGTAGCGGTAGTAGAGGTATTAGTAGCACCAGTAGTTGTAATCATAGTAGTAGTAGTAGCAGCAGCAGTTGTAGTTGTTGTTATTGTTGTAGTCACAGTGGTAGTAGCAGTAGTAGTAGTAACAGCAGTAGCAGCAACAGCAACAGTAGTAGTAGTGGTAGTAGTAGTAGTAGGAGCAGAAGTAGTAGTAGTAATAGGAGAAGGATTAGAAGTAGAAGTTTTCGTGGTAGTAGAGAAAGTAGTTGTAGAAGTAGTTGCCGTAGTAGTAGTAGTAGTAGTAGTAGTAGTAGTAGTAGTAGTAGTAATATTAATAGTAGCAAATGTGGTAGTACGAGTAGTAGAAGTGATAGTAGTAGCAGGAGGAGAAAGAGGAGCAGTAGTAGTAGTAGCAGTAGTACTAGTAATAGTAGTAGTAGCAAGTTGTAGTAATAGTTGTAAAAGCAGTAGTATTAGTAGTAGATGTGGTAGGAGTAGCAGCTGTAGTAGCAATAAAAATAGTAGTAGTAGTAGTAGTAGTAGTAGCTGTTGTAGTATTAGAAGTCGTGGTAGTGGCAATAGTCATTGTAGTTTACGTTGTGGTAGTGCTAGTAGTTCTAGTTGTAGTAGTAGTAGGAGTAGTAGTAGTAGCGGTAGGAGTACTTGGCGTACT
>RXID01011460.1:0-10063 GCA_005019695.1 Trichopus zeylanicus subsp. travancoricus
TCTGGCTACTACAACTGCTACTACTACAGCTACTACTACTACTGAAGCTAATACTACTACTCTTGTTCCTACTACTACTACCACCACCACCACCACCACCACCACCACCACGACCACCACTACTACCACTACTACTGCTGCTATTATGGCTACTTCTATTACTGCTACTCCTGCTGCTACTACTGCTACTACCAGTGATGCTTCTCCTATTACTATTACTGCTACTACTGCTGCTACTACTACTAGTACTATTACTACTATTTCTACTGCTACTATTTCTCATGCTATAACTTCTGCTACTACTATTAATTCTACTGCTGCTACCTGTAGTACTACAACTACTACTACTAGTCACGCTTCTGCTACTACTATTACTGCTACTGCTACTACTACGACTCCTTGTACTACTGCTACTTCTTCTGCTACTACAACTATCCTGGCTGTTGCTTGAAGCAGTAGTAGCAGTAGAAGTGGTAATAGTAGTAGTTGTAGTAGCAAATATAGTCACAGTAGCTACAGTAATTATAGTAGTAGTGGAAGTAGCAGCTACAACAATAACCATAATAGTGTAGTAGTAGTAGTAGTAGTAGCTGTATTCATAGTAATAGGAGTAGTAATGGTAGTAGTAGTAATAGTAGTAGTAGTAATAGTAGCAGAAGTAATTATAGTAGTAGAAGTAGAAATAGTAGTGGTAGTAGTAGTAATAGTAGGCGTAGCAGTAGTAGTAGTCATTGTTGAAGTAAAAGTAGTAGTAGTTGTTGTAGAAGGAGTAGTAGCAATAGTAGTAGTTGTTGTGGTAGTAATAGTAGTAGTAGTAGTAGTCCTAGTAGTTATAGCACTAGTACCAGCACTAGGAGTAGCAGCAGTAGTAGTTGTAACAGTAGCAACAGAAGAAGAAATGGTATTACCAGAAGTAGTACTAGGAGTAGCTGTAGTAGTAGTGGTTGTAATAGTAGTAGTAGTATTATTAGTAGCAACTGTAGTAGTTGTAGTAGTAGCGGTAGTAGTATTACTAGTAGTAGGAGGAGGAGGATGAGGAGGAGGAGTAGTAGAAGTAGTACTTGCTAAAGTAGTAGTAGCAAAAGTAGTAGTCGATGCAGTAGTTGTAGCAACCATAATACTGATAGAAGTAGTACTTCTAGTAGTTATAGTTGCAATAGCATTAACAGCAATAGAAGTAACCGCAATACTAGTAGTAGTATTGGTGTTGGTGATCGTAGTAGGAGTAGCAGCAGCAGTAGGAGCAATAGTAGTAGTAGTAATGGTGGCAGTAGTAGTAATAATAGTAGCAGCAGCAGCAATAGTAGTCATGAAGTAGTAGTCGTAGCAATATTAGTAGGAGTATCAGTAGTCGTAGTGGAGTTTGTAATAGTAGTAGAAGTAGGAGTAGTAGTTGTTGTAGCAAAAGCAGTGATTGTATTTGTAGTGACAGTAGTGGTAGTAGGAGCAGTAGTAGAAGTAGTAGTAGTTGGTGTAGTATTTCTAGTAGTAGAAGTAGGAGTACCATTTTCAGTAGCAATTGGAAAAATAGTAGTAGTAGCAATAATAGTAGGTGCAGCATTAGTAAAAATTATAGTTGTTGCAGTATTAGCAGGAGTTGTAGTAATACTAGTAGCTGTAGCAAAACTAGAAATAATAGTAGTAGTTGTTGTAGTAGAAGCAATAGTATTAGTAGTAGCCGTAGTAGTTGTTATTGTAGTAGCAGTCATAGTAGTGGTAATAGTAGTAGTACCAGTAGCAGTAGTTATTATACTAGTAGTAGCTATAGTCATAGCTGTAGGAGAAGTGGGAGTTATAATAGCAATAGCAACAACAGTAGTAGTAGGACTAGTAGGGGTAGTAGTAGCAGTAATAGTCATAGTAGTAGTAGTAGTTGTTGTTGTTGTTGTTGTAGTAGTAGTAGTAGTAATAGTAGGAGTAGTAAGAATGATAGCAGTAGCCGTAGTAGCATTTGCTATAGTAGTTATTGTAGTAGTAATATTAGTTTCAGCAGTTGTTGAAGCAATAGTAGCAATAGGACTAATAGTAGTAGTAGTCACAGTAGTTGTACTAGTAGTAGTAGTTTTAGTAGTTGGGGTAGTAGTATTAGATGTTGTAGCTGTCATGGTCATTGTTGTAGTCACAGTCGTGGTGGTAGCAGTGGTAGTAGCAGTAGTTGTAGTAGTAGAAGATGTAGCAGTGGAATTAGTAGTAGTTTTAGTAGCAAAAGAAGTCGTAGCAAGAGTAGTAGTAGTAGTAATAGTAGTTGCAATAGTAGTGGCAGAAACAGTAGTAGTAGCAATAGTAGGAGCAATTGTTACAGTAGCAGCAGTAGTAGTAGTATTAGTGCAGTTGTAGTAATAATAGTAGTATTAATGTAGTAGTAGAAGTAGCAGCTATAGTAGTAGAAGTAGTAGTTGGTGACGTAGTAGTAATAGTGGTGGTGGTAGTGGTAGAAGTAGCAATAGTAGCAGTAATAGTAGTATTAGTAGTGATAGCTACAGTAGTATTAGTACTAGTGACAACAGTAGTAATAGGAGAAGTTTTATTAGCTATACCAATTGTGGCAGAAGTAGTAATAATTCTAGTAGTTAACGTAATAGCAGTAGTAGAAGCAGCAACAGCAGCAGTAGTAGCTATAGTAGTAGCAGTAGTAGTATTTATTGTAGGGGAAGAAGTAGTAGTAGTAGTAGTGGTAGCAAAAGTAGTAGTAGTAGTAGTAGTAGTAGTAGTAGTAGTAGTAGTAGTAGCAGTAGTAACCATAGTAGTCGTACTAGTAGTATAAGTAGTAGCAGTTGCAGTAGTCCTAGTAGTAGCATAAGCAGTTGTTGTAATTGCTACAATAGTAGTCGCAATTATAGTAGTTGTAGTAGGAGGAGTAGCAGCAGCAGTAGCAATAGTAGTAGTAGTTGCAGTACTAGCAGCAGTAGTAGCAGTATTAGTAATAGGAGTAGTAGTTGTAGTACTAATAGCAAGAGCAGTAGTAGTAGTTGTAGTAGCGGTAGCAGCATAAGCTTTAGTAATGGAATTAGTAGTTGTAGTAGCAGTGGCATTAATTATAGAATTAATAGTAGTAGTAGTAGTAGCAGGAGCAATAGTAGTAGGTGAAGTGGAAGAATTAGTATAAGCAATAGTAGTAGTATAAGTTGTTGTTCTATTTGTAGTAGCAGTAGTAGCAAAAGTTGTAGTAGTTGTAGTGGTAGCAGTAGTAGTTGTAGTAGCAGCTGAAATAGAAGTAGCAGTAGCTGTAGTAGAAGTACTAGTAGTAGTAGTAGTTGTAGTAGTAGTGATAGCAATAGTAATAGAAGTTGGGGTAGTTGTTGCAGTAGTAGCAGTACAAGTAGCAATAGTCATAACTGCAACAATAGTAACCACAATACTAGTAGTAGTGGTAGTAGTGGTAGTAGCATTAGTAGTAGGAGCTGTAGGAGCGATTATTGCAGTTATAGTAGTATGAGCCATAATAGTAGCAGTAGTAGTAATAGTAGGAGCAATTGTAGTTGTAGTAGGAGAAGCCATAGTAGCAGTAGTGGTTGTAACAGTAGTAGTAGTAGGAGTAGTACTAGTAGTAGCAAGAGCAGCAGCAGCAGTAGTAGCAGCAATAGTAGTAGTAGTTGGAGTAGTATTAGTAGTAGTCATAATAGTAGTAGTCGTAGTAGTAATAGTAGCAGCAGTAGCAGTAGTAGTAGGGGAAGTAGTAGTAGTAGGAGGAGCAGTAGCACTAGTTATAGGAGTAGCAGTCGCAATTGCAGTTGCAGTAGCAGAAGTAGTCATAGTAGCAAAAGTAGTTGCAGTATTATATCTAAACATAATAGTAGTAGTAGTAGTAGAAGAAGAAGTTGGAGTTGTAGTAGCAATAATAGCAGTAGGAGTAGAGGAAATAGTAGCAGTAGTAATAGTAGTTGGAGCAGTAGTGGTAGTGGTAGTTGCAGTGGAAATAGTAGCAATAGTAGTGGTAGCAATAGTAGCAGTTGGAGTAGTAGTAGTACTAATAGTAGTAGTAGTAGTTGGAGTAGTAGTAGTACAGTAGCAGTAAAACTTATTATTGTTGCAGTACTTGTAGTCGTAATGGAAGGAGAGATACCAGTGATAGTAATAGCAGTAGCAGTAGTACTGGTACCAATAGTAGTCGTAGTTGTAGTAGTAAAAGTAATAGTAGCAGAAATAATTATAGTAGTAGCAGCAGTAGTAGTAGTAGTATAGTTGTTATTGTTGTTCTTTTAGCAATAGTTGTAGTAGAAGTAGTAGAAGTAGTTTTAGTTGTAGAAAAAGTGGTAGTAGTAGTAGTAGTAGCAGGAGCTGTAGTAGTAGTAGTTAGAGTAGTATTAGTAGTAGTAACTGTAGCTGTCGTAGTAGTAGTAGTAGTAGGACCAGTAGCAGTAGTAGCAGGAGCAATAGCAGTTGAAGTTGCTACAGTAGAAGTAGTAGTAGTAGCAGTCGGAGTAGTAGTAGTTTTCGTAGTAGTAGTAGTTGGAGTAGTATTAGTAGTAGTAGCCGTAGCAGTCGTAGTAGTAGCAGTAGTAGTAGAAGTAGTAGTAGTAGGACCAGTAGCAGTAGTAGCAGGAGCAATAGCAGTTGAAGTTGCTGCAGTAGAAGTAGTAGTAGCAGCAGCAGTAGTAGGTGTATTATTAGTTAAAATAATAGCAGTAGTATTACTGAAGGAGCAGTAGGAGTAGTGATTGTAGTAGGAGTAGTAGTAGTAGTAGGAGCAGTAGCAATAGTGTTAGCAGTAGTAGCAGCAGTAGTAGTAGTCGTAGTAGCAATTGAAGTAGTACCAGTAGTCGTAATAGTCAGATAAGTATCAGTAAAAGTTGCAGTAGTAGCTGTAGTATTAGTAGTGCAACAAGCAGTAGTAGTAGCAGAAGTAGAAGTTGTAGTAGCAGTAGTAGTAGTGACGATAATAGAAGTAGTAGCAATTGTAGCGGTAGTAGTAGCAGCAGCAGCAGCAGCAGTATTTTTAGTATTGGGGTAGTAGTAGTTATCGTTGTAGCAGAAGTAGTTGCAGTAGTAGCTCTGATAGTACTGGTCATAGTAGTAGTGGGAGAAGTAGTAGTAGTCACAGCAGCAGCAGTAGTAGCAATAGTAGTAGCATTAGTACTAGGCGTAATAGCAGTAGCAGTAGTAGAAGCAATAGTAGTAGCAATAGTACTAGTTTTAGGATAAGTTGTAGTAGTAGCATAAGCAATAGTAGCATTAGTAGCAGTAGTAGTAGCAGTAGCAGTAGTTATAGTAGTTGTCTAAATAGTAGTGGTAGTAGTAGAAGTTGTAGCAGTAGAAGTAGTAGCAGGAGTAGTACCAATAGTAGCAATAGTAGCATCAGCTGCAACAACACCAGTAGTAGTAGTAGTAGTAGTTATAGTTGTAGCAGTAGTAGCAGTAGTAGTAGTAGTAGTGGTGGTGGTACTAGTAGTAGCTACAGTGCGCATAGTAGTATTAGGAGTAGTAGTAGTGGTAGTAGAACTAGTTGTAGGATTAGTAGTAGTAGTAGTTCTAGTAGTGGCAGTAGTGGTAGTCGCAGAAGTAGCAGTGGTAGAAGTTGCAATAGTATTGCTACTAGTAGTAATAGATATAGTAATAGCAGTGGAAGGTGTAGTCGGAGTAGTAGTAGCAGTAATAGGTGTAGCAGCGATAGTAGTGGTTATAATAGGAGAAGTAGTTGTAGCAGTAGCAGTAGTTGTAGTAGTTATAGTGGTCATAATATTAGTAGCGATAGTAGTAGTAGCAGTGGTAGTAGTAGTTATAGTAGTAGTACTAGTAGGAACAATACTAGCAAAAGTAGTGGTAGTAGTATTAGTAGTAGTAGTAGCAGTAACAGTGGATGCCTTAGTGGCAGTTGTAGTAGTAATAGCAGTAGCAGGAGCAGCAATAGTAGCAGTAGTTGCAATAGTAGTTGTAGCAGCAGTAGTAGTAGTAGGAGAGTAGTTGTAGTAGTAGCAGACATAGTAGTTGTAGTACTAGTAGTTGTAGTAGGAGTAGTAGTAGTAGTAGTAGGAGTAGTAGTAGTATTACTAGTAGCAACAGCATTAGTAGTAGTAGTAGTAGCAGCAGTAGTAGCAGTAGTAGCAGTAGTATTAGTAGCAGTAGCAACATTAGTAGTAGTATTAGTAGCAGCAGCAGCAGTAGTAGTAGCAGTAGTTGTAGCAATAGCAGCAGAACTAGTAGCAATAGTAGTTGGGGTTGTCTTAGTAGTAGCAAAACTAGTAGTTATAGTGGTAGTAGATGCAATTGTAGCCACAGCAGCAATAGCAGTAGTAGATGTAGTAGCAGTTGTAATAGTAGTAGCAGTAGCAATAGTTGTTGTAGAGGAGGTAGTAGTAGTTGTAGTAGTCATTGTAATAGCAGTAGCAATAGTAGTTGTTGTAGTAGTAGTAGAAGTAGCAATAGAAGTAGTAGTAGCTATATTAGTAGTCAAAATTATAGTTATACTAGTATTAGTAGTACAAATTATTGTAGGAGCCGTGGTAGTAGCAGCAGTAGTTGTAGCAGTAGTAGTAGTCGCAGTAGTAGCAATAGTAGTAATAGTTGTAATTATTGTTGTAGTTATGGGAGAAGTAGTACTACTAATAGTTATTATTGTTGTAGGAGAAGTAGTAGCAATGGTTGTAGTTATAGTACTAGTATTTGTTGTTGTAGTAGCAATACTAGTTGTATCAGTAGTGGTAATATTAGTAGTAGTTACTATAGTCGTAGTAGCAGCAGCAGCAGCAGTAGTAGTAGAAGTTGTAGCTGTGGTAGCAGTAGTAGTAGTAGCAGCAGCCATAATAGCTGTAGCGACCATAGTAGTAGTTAAAGCAGTGGCAATTGTAGTAGTAGTAGTAGCTTCCATAGTAGCAGTAGTAGTAGTTGTTGTAGTAGTAGCAGTAGCAGCTGTAGCAGCAGCAGTAGTTGTAGTAGCTGTAGTAGTTCCAGTAATAGTAGTAGTATTAGTAGTAGTACCAGTAATAGAATTAGCAGTTATTATAGTAGCAGCAGCAGCAATAGTAGTAGTAGTAGTAGTAGTAGTAGTAGTACTATCAAAACTAATAGTAGGAGTAGAAGCAGTAGCAGCACTGGTATTAGTCGGAGCAGCAAAAGTCGTAGTAATAGTTGTAGTAGCAATAATAATACTAGTAGGAGAAGTAGTAGTAGTGGCAGTAGTAGTAGTAGTAGTTGTGGTAATTATAGTAGTAGTAGTCGCAGTAGTAGCAGTCGAAATAGTGGAATCAGTAGGAATAGTAGTGGCCATAGTAGCAATAGTAGCAATAGTAGTAGCGGCAACACTAGTAGTTGTAGGTGTAGTAGTCGCAGTCGTAGTAGCAGTAGCAGTAGTTGTATTAGTAGCAGTATTGTAGCAATAGTAGTTGGACTAGTAGTATTAGTAGCCGTAGTAGTAATAGTAGCCGTAGTGGTAGTAGTATTTGTAGTTGTCGTAGTAACAGTTGCAGCAGTTGCATGTATTGCTTGTGTAGCTGGACTAGTAGTAGTAATAGTAGTAGCTGTAGTAGCCCTAGTAGCAGTGGGAGTAGAAGTAGTGGTCATAGTTGAAGTAGCAATGGTAGTATTAGCATTAGTAGTAGTAGTAGTAGAAGTAGTAGTAGTCATCGTAGTAGTAGTAATAGTTCTAGTCATAGTGGTAGTAGCTGTAGTAGCTGTAGTAGTAGTAGTAGTAGCATTAGGAGTAGAAATAGTAGTAGAAGAAGTAGTAGTTGCCATAGTAGTAGTAATTATAGTAGTAGCAGTAGTAGTAGTACTAGTAGTAGTAGTGGTAGCAGTAGTAGTAGCAGCAGCAGTAGTAGCAGCAGTAATAGAAGTAGTGGTAGTAGTAGTTATTGTAGTAGGGGCATGAGTAGTAGTAGCAGTAGTAGTATTAATAGCCATAGTAGTAGTTGCAGTAGTATTAGTAGTAGTAGTAGTAGTACTTGTAGACGTAGTAGTATTAGTAGGAATAGTAACAGCAGCAGTAGTAGGTGTAATAGTAGTAGTAGTTGGAGCAATAGTAGCAGTAGCAACAATAGTAGCATAAGTAGCTGTAGAAGTAGATGTAGTTGTAGCAATAGTAGTAATTTTAGTAGCAGTAGCAGCAGTTGTAGTAGTCTGAGTAGTGGTAGCAGAAGTGGCAATAGTGGCCATAGTAGTAGTAGTAGTAGTAGCAGTCGTCGCAATAGTAGGAATATTTGTAGTAGTAGTAGCATAGTGATAGTAGTAGAAGTAGTTGTTGTAATACTAGTAGCAACAGTTGTATTAGTTGGAGTAGTAGTAGTAGTAGTAATAGTAGTAGGATAAGTAGCAGTAGTGGGAGTAGTAGTAATATCCGTACTAGTAGCAGTAGTAGTAGTAGTAGTAGTAGTAGTAGTAGTAGTAGAAGTAGTAGTAGTAGTAGTAGTAGTAGTAGTAGTAGCATTAGCAGTAGTTGTAGCATTCGTAGTCGTAGCAGTAGAAGTTATTATTGTTATAGGAGAGGTAGTAGTAGTAGTAGTGGAAGTAGTTGCAGTAGTATTTGTTTTTGTATTAGTAGCACTAGTAGTAGTAGTTGTTGTAATAGCAGTAGTAGTTATTTATGTCATAGTAGTAGTTATAGTAGTAGTAGAAGTAGCAGCAAAAGTAATTGTTGTAGTTGTAGCAGCATAGTATTTGTTGTAGCAACAATAGCAGCAGTAATAGTAGTAGTTGTTGTAGTAATTGCAGTAGCGATAGCTGTAGTTGTAGCAGTTGAAGTTGTGGTAGTAGCAGTAGCAATAGCAGCCATAGTTGCAATAGTAGTAGTAGTAGATGTAGTAGTTGTAGTAGTTGTAGTAATAGTAGTGGAAGAAGTGGAAGTAGTATAGCACTAGTTGTAGTAGAAGAAGACGTAAGAGTTGCAATAGCAGTAGTAGGAGAAGCAGCAACTCGAATTGTCATAGTTGTAGCAGTAGGAGTACTTGTTGTAGCAACAGTAGTTGTAGTAGCAGTAGTGGTAGATGTAGTAGTAGTTGTAGTAGTAATTGTAGTAGCAGTAGTAGCAGTTGTAGCAGTTGAAGTAGCAGCAGTAGTAGTAGTAGTTCTTGTGGTAGCGGCAGTAGTAGTAGTACTAGAAGTAGTAGTGGTAGTAGCAGTAGAAGTATTAGTTGTTGTAACAGTAGCAGTAGTAGCTATAGTAGTAGCAGTAGTAAAACTAGTAGAGGAAGTAATAGTAGTGGCAGTAGTAGTTGTAGACGTAGTAGTAGTATTAATAGTAGTAGTAGTATTAGTAGTAGTACTTATAGTAGCCGTAGTAGCAATTGTAGTAGTCAAAGTAGTGGTAGCAGTATTTGCAGTAGACGTAATAGTAGTAGAAGTAATAGTAGTAGTAGTAGCAGTAGTACCAGAAGTAGTCATAGCAGTAATACAGGTCATTGCAGTAGAAGTAGCAACAACTATAGTATTAGTTGGAGTAGCAAAAGTAGTAGCAGTAGTAATAGTAGTAGCAGACGTTTCAGTTCCTGTAGTAGTTGTAGTATTACTAGGAGCAGCTGCAGTAGTCGTGGTAGTGGTAGCAGTTGTACTAGTAACAATAGTAGCAGCGACTACAGTAGTTGTTGTAATAGTTACAACAAAAGCTATAATAGTGGCAGTGTAGTAGTAGTAGTAGTAGTAGTAGTAGTAGTAATAGTATTACTAGTAGTAGTAGTAGAGGTAACAGTTATCGTTGTACCAGTAGTAGTAGTAGCCGAGGTAGTAGTAGGAATAACAATAGTAGTAGCAGCAATAATAATAGTTGGAGTAGTAGCGGTAGCAGTAGTAACAGCTATAGTAGTAGCAGCAGCAGCAGTAGTAGTCGTAGTACTAGTTTTTATAGTAGTAGTAGTTATACTAGCACTACTACTACTACTAGTAGCAGTACTAATAGTAGCAGTAGAGACAACAGCAGCAGCAGTAGCAGTAGTACTAGTAACAGCAGCAACAACAGTAGTAGCAGCAGCAGCAGCAGTAGCAGCAACAGCAGTAGTAGTAATAGGAGTAAGTGTAGGAGTAGGAGTAATAGTAGGAGTAGTAGTAGTTGTTATAGTTGTAGTAGTAAGAGTAGTAGTAGTAGTAGTAGCAATAGTAGTAGTAGTAATAGTAGTAATAGTAGTAGTAGTAGTAGTAG